>CM061142.1:573015478-573088397 GCA_030789695.1 Scilla litardierei
AACCCTAAGTTTCATGTGACACATATCTCCTATTATTTAATAATAATCCTTACATCACCCAATGTTGACTCAGCCCACATTTCTTGCTTTGGCCGCACCCAACCCATGCAGGAGAGAGAGAGAGAGTGAGGGTTATATGTTTTTTAATAATAGATATATCAATTCAAATCCTAAAACAACCCTAGACCTAGCCTATACCCATGTGAACAACACCCCCTCTTCTTATAGGTTAAGCCCTAGGGTTATATCTTTTCCCAGCAACGCAAAAACCCGCAGCCGCCCAACTTTTTCACGCAAACTTCATTTTCGCGGCGTCTTCTTCTCCATCTCGAGCCCACCGCCGACCTGAACCATTGCCCGACCTCCTCCGCTACCTGCGACGCCGTGGGGCCCCCCTAACCGCCGCAGCACCGCCGGAAAGGCCCTCATGCCGTTGTTTTTCGCAGCAGCAGCAGCTCGCTGTAGCGATCGGCCACCGCTACCGGCCGGTGCCGCAACCCCTCCGCCGTGGGTCGACCCCCCTTCGACCTCTGCACTGCCACGACAGACCCCCTCTGACGTTCAAGCTCGAAACAGCGAGTGATCTCGCTGTTACGCGTGTTTAACGACGTATCGACGCGTCGTTGAGATCTCGTCGTCCCCTCTCGCTGTTGGATTCTTCCGACAGCCCTCTACTTCTCCTAGGGGTGTTTTCTGATGTCACGGTCATCCCCTACGATTCTCAACATCGTAGACTTCGTCTACGTCGAACCGTTCATCACGGTTCGTTGTTACGGCTTCCCGGGAGCCGTGAAAACGCCTACCGACCTATTACTCGCTGTTTAGAATCTTGTTCGTTGATTTGGTCGCTGCCCAAAAATTGGCGAGCGTGGAATCTTATTTGGAATCTGGACGTGGATCGTTTTCTATTATTCCAACCCCTGGCGTCGCTACCCGACGCCAGTGTAGCTCTCGCGTCGTGTAAGGGTAAATTTCTGAACACTTAGGACCCCTAACCCATCCATGTTAAACAAGATAAAAATCGGTAATTTTATTGTCTGGTAATTCACTAATAAAGGTAATTTAATTTGGGACTGTAGGCTGGTGGATCTGAGCACATTGGTAGACTGGACTGTTTGGACGGTGTATTCAGAACGACTGATTGCAGGCAAGTGAAACTTGCCAAACTTGTGTTTTAGGCCATGTCTTAGGCCATTCCCCGTTTTAGCGTAAAAGAGACTAGGCGACGAAATGATACTCGCCTAGACGCAACTTTAAGATCTAGCTTGAAAACGAAGCTAGATCTGTCACCCTGCCATGTCATTCATGCATTTTCGCCTGTCACGTTTAATTTCCATAACTGTATGCTCTTTACTTTTTCTTTGCCATGCCTGCCATGTTTAAATTCCATAATTGTACGCTCTTAAATTGTAATTTTGCCATGCCATGCATCCTGTTGGATATGGAAGACGTTAGTACACCCTTGTGGGGGATGTACGAGGGAATACGGACCTCGAACGTCGCGTACACGAAGTCGTGCGCAAAGGGAATATGTTCCCTTTCAGAGAGGATCTCTAGATTGATGGGAAAGTCGCATTATATGTGCATAAGTGCATGCGACATATGGCTAATAAAGGGGTAATATCTTAAGCTTATATTGTACCATGCATGTGGTACAACTTAAGCTTATAATATGCCGTGTACGATGGTACACCTTAGTTAAATTGTTCCAAAGGAACAATTTACCCTAAAATAACTACCTTGGGGGCTATAAATAAGACCCAAGGGTTAGTCATTTTCCTTACACTTTGCATGGCATTCTTGCATGCATCTTCATTCTAGCGAAGCTCTGCCAAAATACTTCCTCTCCCTTTATCCAAGTTCTTAATCTAAAAGTAGAGATTTAGATTGTGGATTTAGTAGCCTTACTCCGTTCGTGAGAAGACTCGATCCGTCGTGGCGAATCCGAAGGCGAAGTTCGTAGACTACCGTGCTGCATACGCAAGCGTAAGTCTCAACTTCATTTATCGATCCTAACTCTGTTTTGGCAGGATCCTACATTGGTATCAGAGCCATACGGGTTCGCCCCGGTCAAACCGCCGCCCCGTCGAAACTATGAACGAGTCGTTGTCTTTTTCACGAATGGGTATCCTACCATTACGGATATGGTAGGAACGCTTCGTGACGGAGAGAACGCAGCGGTTGTTCTTTTCACGTTAGGGTCTCCTATCATTACGGATATGGTAGGAACTCTCCGTGACGGGAAGAACCGACCGTTCACGTAGTATGTTATTTTTCATTTTTGGCACACGGCCATTAGAAAATAACTAATTTCTCGACGAACGGGTGCTTCATCGACGAACGGGTGCTTCATCGAGGAAGATGATGGAAGTTATCTCCATCGGAGAAGATGGATTTTTGTGCATGTGCACCATAGCCAAATGGGTTATGAAGGCCATGCACCCCCCTCCCCAAGCAGAGGGGGTTGGCTACGGCCAATAACCACCGCGGCAACTCCTCCGACGGGGGTGTGCGGCCACCCCACACCAAAAAGGGGAAGGCCGGCCATGGCCAAAGGGCCATGGCCGGCAAAGGTAAAAAATGGCCTTGGCCATGACCGGCCAAGGCCAGGCCGGCATTGGCCGGCCAAGGCCAGGCCGGCAATGGCCGGCCCCGGCCAAGGCCGGGGGCCGGCCTGGCCGGCCCTGGCAGAGGCCAGGGCCAACGCCCTGGCCTCGGCCAGGGCCTGGCCGGCCTTGTCCGGCCTCGGCCAGGGCAGAGGCCTTGGCCGAGGGGCCAAGGCCCCTGGCCGGTCAGGGCAGAGGCCCTGGCCGGCCCTTGGCCAGTCTCGGCCAGGGCAGAGGCCCTGGCCAGAGCAATTTCAGACCATTATTATTGGTCGACCAATATGGGTGTTTTGGTCGACCAATTTGGCAAAAGGCCTTGGTCGAATGTGAACGTGCCGACTAGCCCATACGGGGCCAAACGACAGTCGTCTGCATCAAAAATCTCTCATAACGGGGGGAAATCGCCTGGATCCATACGGGAGCCGGCGACGATAATTTGCAGAAAAATCCCCAAAAAGGGGGATTCGACCTAGGCACGGCTACGGCTCATTCCCGACAAATGGTCAGGAAGTGCCGAATATTTCACTAGTATCATAAGGGTACTAAGTTGAAATATAATTTTTTGAAAAATACGTTTTCATACATTTTGAAAAATACGTTTTCAAAAACGCTTTTCCGCTGCGAAGTACTATAAGAGTACTAACATTTGATAAAGTGAGGGAGAAATATTGAAAGTTACTCTAGATGGTGATTGGAAACATAGTGACCTTTCCGATTCTAGAGTAACATCTTCAATATTTTTCGAAAGTAACTTATCAAATTATGAATATCATTCCAAGTGGGAGTTGATTTTAGAACTATCCATATGGGATATTCTATTATCATTTCAAGTGGGAATCATATCTGAAAAATACGTTTTCAAACTCGTTTTCCGCTGCTAGTAATATAAGAGTACTATTGTTTGATAAGTGATGGGGGAATATTGAAGGTTGTTCTAGATGGTGATTGGAATCGAAGAGACCTTTTCGATTCTAGAACAACATCTTCAATATTTTTCGAAAGTAACTTATCAAATATAATATAATTCCAAGTGGGATTTGAATTTTTAGAACTATCCAAATGGGATTTTCTATTATCATTTCAAGTGGGAGTTATATTTTAAGAATTTTTATGCAATGTTTTGATCAAACCTTCGGTTTTGTGTCTTTTGCAACATTTTAAAAGTAAAATGTCTTCCGCTTCAAAGAATATCGTCGCTGAGTTAAACAGAGGTGAAAAACTCAACGTCGATAATTACAAACTTTGGTCCATCGAGATACAATACGTTTTAGAGGAGCAAGAAGTGCTCAAAACTCTAAAGAACGTAATGATTGAACCCGAGTTGGGCACTACGGCCCAACACCGACGAGACAAGGAAGCTTTTGATGCTTGGTCTCGGAAGAACAAGATAGCACGCATTACGTTATTAAGCAGTATGGCTGATGACATAATGCGCATCTTCCGAGAACATGACCTAGCCATGGACATATGGTCCAAGCTAGAGGAGAAGTTCGGTGGCACATCGGTGTCCAAACTTCGCTCCTTAACTATAAGGTTCGATTCATATAAGAAATGTCCAGATCATTCCATGGGGAAACATCTGCGACATATGGCGAACCTTATCTCGGAGTTAAAGGATGCAGGTCATGTGCTCACGGATGAGCAACAAATCCAAGCAGTCATACGTTCCCTACCAAATGGGTGGGATCAGATGAAGATGCATCTCACTCATAATGAGAGCATCAAGACCTTCAACGATGTTTCCAAGCACCTCGAATTAGAGGAAGAGCGGCTTGCGGCTGCCAAGCCAAGTGCAGAAGTGCACATGGTTGCTAGTTCCTCACACGGGGGAAAGAAACGTAAAGATCGTTCGAAGTCTTCTAATGAACGTAATAAGCAACCTGAGTCTACCAAGGAACCCAAACATAAGGGTGGGCACAAGAAATGGCACAAGAAAGACTTGAAAAGGATCAAGTGCTTCAAGTGCAACAAGCTCGGTCACTATGCTCGTTCGTGTACGAGTGGAAGTGACGAGGTGCCACCAACCACATAGCAAAGGACAGACGGTCCTTCGTGGAGTATCACCGGATACCCCAAGGAATGAAGTGGATCAATGTAGGAAACAACACACGTGTTGAAGTGAAAGGCGTTGGGACTCGCAAGCTAGTCTTGGACAACGGCCACACTCTCCTACTTCATGATGATCTCTTCATTCCATATATTCAAAGGAATATTAAAACTGTGGTCAATTTAATGGGTCTTGGTTATAGTTGGTTCCTTCATGATTGTAATATGGACCTATTTTTGTAATAATTCCTTTATTGGTACTGGGTTTGTATTTCAAAGGATTTATTGTAATAAGTACAATGTATAATTCCTCATGTAATGAAAATTTCCTTGTGACAAATTCTTTGACTAATGAGTCTAAAATAATTTGTTGGCACACAAGGCTTGGTCATATTGGACCAACGCGTATGGATAGACTTGCCAAACGTGGCCTTCTATCCAATGTTTCAAAGGTTGAAATGTCGACCTGCAAACATTGCCTTGTGAGGAAATCTTGTCGCAAGCCGTTTGGAACCGGCACAAGGGCCGAGGTTCCATTACAGCTTATCCATTCGGACATATGTGGTCCGATGAATGTCAAGACAAGATGCGGGAAGTCCTATTTCATCACTTTTATTGATGATTTCACCCGATTCGGTCATATCTATTTGATATCCCACAAAAGTGAAAGCACTAAACCTGCTTTAAAAACTATATGAGTTTAGTGGAGAATCAATTAGATCGCAAGATTAAGGTCGTGTGAACCGATAGGGGCGGTGAAAATCAATCAACAAGTTTAAAGGAACTTGGTGATGAAAAAGGCATAGTACATCAGGTAACTATGCCTTATACTCCTCAACAAATTGGTGTTGCAGAAAGGAGGTATAGGACTTTAATGAAAAATGGTCCGTTCAATGATGGCGCAAGCTAACTTGCCAATCACTTTTTGGGGTGATGCATTATTGACGGCCGCTTTCATTTTGAGCCGCGTACCCTCGAAATCAGTTAGCTCCACTCCTTATGAGTTGTGGAACCAAAGGTCTCCTGACTATAAACTTTTTGAAACCTTGGGGTTGTGCATTCTACGCACATATTACCTCCCATAAATATGGCAAACTTGGGCCAAGGGGAAGGAAATGTATCTTTAAACGATACGCAGAAAACTCCAAAGGTTATGTTTTTTGTTAGTCAGGAAGACAATGGTGGACTAATTGAGTTTGAGTCGAGGGATGTCACTTTCTTGGAAAACGAGTTTCCAAGACAGGGCGAGATAAGTCAGGACTTATCTCTATTTGAGATTTATGATCAAGAAGGATTACCTCATTCGAGTGGGAGAATTCTTGGTGAAAACGAAAATACGTTTCAACCTTCACCAATGGATTATGCGAATGACGATTATCCTATTCCATACGGGAATAATGATCCAAGTGGGAGCAATTCTAACGACATTCCAAGTGGGAGTGATATTAGAATTGATCTAAATTCGAGTCAACAAGGACTTGAAGAATCTCAAATACGACGTAGTAGTCGTACAAGGTTGGCTCCTCTAAGATTTGAGGATGAATTTCCGCAAACCTTTATGACTTTACTACAAGATGATGACGAGCCTGCTACTTTCAAACAGGCCGTATCATGCCCTGCAAAAGACAAATGGATGGAAGCGATGAAGGAGGAATTGAAATCCATGAAAGTTAACCAAGTCTGGGACTTAGTTGACTTACCCAGAGGACATAGAGCAATTGGGAACAAATGGGTTCTCAAGATCAAGCATAAGGCTGATGGCTCTATAAATAGATATAAAGCTCGCCTTGTCGCGAAAGGTTTTACGCAACAGGAAGGGATAGACTACGAAGAGACCTTCTCACCTGTTGCGCGTTTTACCTCGATTCGCCTGATTCTGGCAATGGTAGCTTGCTTAAACCTCAAAATACATCAGATGGATGTAAAGACTGCCTTTCTCAATGGAGAATTGAACGAGGAGATCTATATGGAACAACCAACAGGGTTTGTAAAAGAAGGAAACGAACATAAGGTTTGTAAACTTCGTAAGTCCATATATGGTCTTAAATAATCCTCGAGGCAATGGTATATACGATTTCAAGAAGTTGTCTTATCAAATGGATTTTCCATGATTGATGAAGATAACTGCGTATATATCAAGAGGATTAAAAGCAAGCATGTTATTATGTCTCTATATGTAGATGACATTTTAATAACCAGAAATGACAAGGGCTTTGTGATGAGTATCAAGGCTTGGCTTTCATCAGTATTTGAGATGAAAGGCATAGGAAAAGCCACATATATCCTTGGAGTTAAGATTTCAAGGAATCATTCGAAGAAACTTCTTTCTCTTTCACGGTAGACTTATATAAAGAAGGTTCTAGAACGATTTAATATGCAGGACTGCAAGTCCATTGATATTCATATAAGCATATGCGATAATTTATATCTGGAATCGTGTCCAAAGAACCAAAAGGAAAAGGAAATTATGGAAAAAGTTCCAAATTCCAGTACAGTTGATAGTCTTATGTACGCTATGGTGTGTACGAGACCGGACATCTGTTTTGCCATTGGAAATGGTAAGCTGTTACCAATCCAATACAGGGCAAGTACACTGGAAAGCGGTTAAGAGGATAATGTGTCTTGTAAGATCAAACACATTTGCAAAAGACTATGATAAGACCAAGAAGGTAGACATAAGGTACATATCTACGCATGAGATGATAGCGGATCCGCTTACGAAGGCTATCCCCAGAAATGTGTTTTACAAACACTTATCATCTCAAGGATTGCGTAAGAGCTGAGTTGTACCAATGTAAATTCCCATGTCTGTAAATGATCAAAATTAATAAAAGAATAAGTTCTTTTTTCAACATTGCATATGAATTTCTTAAGAAATGTTTGTGTACATTTTTGAAATCTCAGCTGAATTGTGTGTATGTCGGACAGATTAAGGTTGGCTCTCTCACATGAGCAACCGCCTTATCTTATCAGATGGATAAGATAGAGATGAGACTAGTTTAAAGTCAAAATCATTAGACGAATGATTTAGAGTCATGACTTTAACAAGATAGTCGAATGAAAGATCTGCATCATATGGATGCTTACAAAAGATCTGAGATCTGTATCACAAGGATATAAAGATCTCATTGGATTTTTTGAAATCCTATCTGTCTTATGTAGGATGAGAGTCCGTGAATATTTCACGAGTAGTAAGGGGACTCAAAAAGATAGGCACTGTGGTGTCTGATCTTTCATCCGTACAACATCATTAAGACATACTCTCCCTGGGAAAGGAGTGATGTTGTAATACGTGTTCATACCACGTATGCATTTCGACCACTGAGTTAGTAGCAATAGTGTTTGCTATTATGTGAGACTCAAAGGCCATATGGGTCTTAACTCTTACCCTCAAGGACTCCAATTGGTTCCTTTAGATTTGACGAGATGATCGCTATCTTAGCGTGTTACTTATGGGCTATGATAATTCGGCTCGGCGGGGCACGTTAGAAAAGCGAGTCTAGTCAAGATCAGAAGGTTCGCAAGAAGAGGACGATTGATTTCATATTCACATTTGGACTTTAATGATTCAAAGCTGGCCAGCCAATTGTGATCCAGACGGGATTCAATTGTTGAATATAAAGTATAAGAAATGTGAAGAAATAATCTAGGGTAAAGCATGCGTTGAACTACTCAACTTTGCACCTTCGAGGTCGTTGTGTATCTCTAACAAGTGCACAACAACAGACTCTACGCGCATGACGGTCGCACGGTCTATTTCTCGGTATGATAGATGAAAGAACTAAGAGAAAGACGTTCTCTTACAATCCCCTCAAGTGTGAGTGGGAGATGTTGGATATGGAAGACGTTAGTACACCCTTGTGGGGGATGTACGAGGGAATACGGACCTCGAACGTCGCGTACACGAAGTCGTGCGCAAAGGGAATATGTTCCCTTTCAGAGAGGATCTCTAGATTGATGGGAAAGTCGCATTATATGTGCATAAGTGCATGCGACATATGGCTAATAAAGGGGTAATATCTTAAGCTTATATTGTACCATGCATGTGGTACAACTTAAGCTTATAATATGCCATGTACGATGGTACACCTTAGTTAAATTGTTCCAAAGGAACAATTTACCCTAAAATAACTACCTTGGGGGCTATAAATAAGACCCAAGGGTTAGCCATTTTCCTTACACTTTGCATGGCATTCTTGCATGCATCTTCATTCTAGCGAAGCTCTGCCGAAATACTTCCTCTCCCTTTATCCAAGTTCTTAATCTAAAAGTAGAGATTTAGATTGTGGATTTAGTAGCCTTACTCCGTTCGTGAGAAGACTCGATCCGTCGTGGCGAATCCGAAGGCGAAGTTCGTAGACTACCGTGCTGCATACGCAAGCGTAAGTTTCAACTTCATTTATCGATCCTAACTCTGTTTTGGCAGGATCCTACACTTCCTACCTGTCATCCATGCTTGAATGTTGCATTCGTAGCACATGCTACGATACTTCCTTGTTCAGGCTAGGCACCTGCGTTGGCTAATGAAACTATTTTAGTAAAATTCAACTGTCTCAATTCCCGAGCAATGGCGCCAAAAATTCGAGTTCCTTTTGGATTTCTTTCCTGATCAGGCACAACCCTAGGCCAAATACACTTCCTGGCTCGTGTTCCAGAAGCGGGCTACATGTGTTGGTCAAAAGCCAATGCCCGATTACACATGGAGGGATAGGGTTAAGCGACCACTCATCGTAGAAGTGTGCCCGCTCAGCCACTTCAGTTGTAAGGCGTAAACTCTGGGATTGGGGTAGGGTTAAGCGACCACTCAGCGTAGAAGTGTGCCCGTACATGCACTTCAGCTGTAAGGCGTAAACTCTGTACATGACGTGTTTACTTGACGTGTTTACGTGACTTGTAAATCCATGTGAATGTTAGTAGCTTTGCTACCTTTCCATGTCATACTTGTTGCCATGTCATACTTGTTGCACTCTCTTACTTGTTGCATTCATACCTTAAATTGCCATGTCATCGCATGTTTTAGAACTGCTAGGTTGTTTCACTTTCTTTTAGTTTCCTTGCACAAGTCTCTTGTAGACTTGCTGACATGTGCCCTTGCCTCTTTTGGGTGTCGTATGTTAGTTGCTGAGCCAGAGTCCATTGCTGAGGACGAGTTGTTGTTGATGCTGAGCCTGAGTCCACTTTTGACGTGGAGTTCGAGTACACCGACGACCAATCGTAGAGACTTAGTGCTGTGTTGCTTTTTGTTTAGTTGTCGTTAGTTTGTCGGTGCATGGCACCTTTCTTTCTGTACGTTTGATTATTTCTGTTGGCCATGCTTGGGCCTTTTAAACTTTTCTTTTAGCATGGTGGCTTTTCTGTGATATTGGAATTTATTGTGGACGTTCTGAGATTGGGGTAATATTATCTGTCTCTTTTCTTTATTATTATTTTTGTTCTGTTTCGCATTTGCAAGGACCTATACTTAGTTATTCCATACGCTTTACAGACTGGAGCCTTACAGCTCCAAGTCTGAGCGAACTTTTCACGCATCGCCTCCATTTTAGGGAAGCGGGTCATGACAGCTGATCATGTAGATTCCGGTTTGCGGCTAATCCGACTCCGAGTCCTTTCGTGGGCTTCGTCGGATGGACCAAATCTCCTTAGTGGGCTTCCCGTCCTAGGCCTGGGCTTCGGCCCCTTGCTCTTAGGCTTTTTTAAAATAGTCGTATCAGAAGCCAAAGCGATTAGACGGTGAGGAAGACATTAACAGGATGAGAAGCAGGGAAGTCCAAGTGGGACCGCATTTGTGAAACCACTTTTGACCAGTGAAACATCCTCCACGATTAACCTGTAAATTGGTTTACCATTCTTTTGGAACCTCAATGATGATTAGTATCTTCAGAGCTTACCCAGTGCTTGGAACTCAAATTTGGACGAAGCACAGAGCTTGAAACTTGCTTAGAGAAGTAGCTCGGTGAGGTTTGTTGGCCCCTTCAGAGTTCGGAGCTCAGCAAGCGGTGAAGGGATTTAGGCATATTACCCATCTTTATAAGATGCCACCGAATTCCGCGTAACAACATGAAATTCAACATGTAATAATGAATTATAATTTTCAACACCGAGATAAGGAGATGAAAAAGTAAGGGGCATGTTTTGAGTTTTAGAGCCCTCAAGTTAGATTCTCCTTTCCCGACAGCAGAAGGCCCATCGATCGCGTGGAAGCAAGACCGGGCATCTCCGAGGCTTGCCTCGGCGGTTTAAGCCCAGAACCATCGGAGCTCAGAAGCGAGCTCGGAGTCCGATGCGGGTGGCTCGATCCTCGACCACCATCGGATTGGAGCGGGGGCTTTCCTAGAGACTTAAATTGAGTATTTTGCTATTTGATTGTTGTCTCTGCAAGTGTAACGACCGCTTTTCGTTGTACGTTGTTCGTGCATGTGCTTTTGACCGTGCACATGTCTATTTTTGACTTTGGTTGTTTGTGAACACTTGGGTGTGATATGCCGTTGTGAACGTCTCTGAGAGTATTAAATTGTGGCATTAATTTGGAACGACATTTCTCGGGTCGTTTTCCCACGATTTGATCTTATCCGAAGAGACGTTGTGATTTTCACTTTTGACGGGAGACGATTCTATTTTTAGTTTCGTCGTCCGACGTCGAAATTGAGATCCGTCTTCTTAGTTAGCTCACTTTCGTCATCACGATCACCCAGATATTTATTTTATAATTTTTGGAGTTTATTTGACCACTTTTATATTTTTAGCAAGGTTTAAAATATTTTTAATAATTAAGTTTTAAATTATTTTCGGCCAAAGAAAATTTATTTGAGTTTAAAACGTTTTAAATAATTTTTGAGCCAAATCTCAGCCCCTATCTTGACCGTACCCAATCCGTATGAGATTAGGAAGAGTAGATTTGAATTTTAAATATTTTTAAACTCCTAATCCCATTAGGATTAGCCCTAGACCTAGTCAACCCCCCTACACTATATAAACAACCTTTAGGAAGACCTATTTTCGCAAGAAAATAACCCTAGCCGCTTCCAAAACTCAAATTTGACGTTGCGACGAATCGTCGCAACTTTGCGACGAACTCCCCTGCACCGACCGAGGAAACCAAGCCCGTTCCCCCGCTCTGACCGCTAGCCTCCCCCGCACCAAGCTTCACCCGCACCGCTGCATCGCACCCCGCCCCGTTCACCCGCTCCGACCGAGAGAAGCTCTCGGTCTGACCGAGAGCTTGGCCTGCTGTCGCCCGCATCCCCGCTCCGCAACAACCCTCGCACCGACCCGCTCTGTCGCCCCGCCTCCGCCCGTGTCTGACCAATCGGATCGCCCGCACCGACCGACGTTGCAACGTTGCAACATTGCAACGTTGCAACGTTGCAACGTTGCAACCCCCGCATCCAAGGCGCCCGACCGACCGCTCCCTCCGCACCGACCGAGAGCCCGACCCCGCACCGACCCGCTGCGCTGTGCAGCGCCCGTTCCCAGTGTCTGACCGAGAGGATCCCCCGCACCGAGGCTGTACGACCGAGAGCCATTCGTCGCAACCCCGCACCCGTCGCACCACTTGCCACCGCGGGCCCCCCAAGTTCTCCAGAGGTATTGTGGGTCCCCCATAGGTCCCTAGGACTACTGTGGGCCCCACCTAGGTGCTTGCCCTTCGAGGAATTGACGCGTACGACGTTGCGACACGTCGTAGCCCGTCGTCGCACGTGCTAGCTTTGGAATCTGGAATCGTTGCTCCGGTTGATTGCTCTGAACTTTCCAGCGAGGAATCTAATTGGAATCTGGACTTGGAGCGCGTTCTTTTATTCCAACCCCTGGCTTTGCTACCCGACGCCAGTGTAGCTTTCGCGTCGTGTTAAGGTAACGCTTTGCACCCCTAGGACCCCCCAACCCAAATGCATGCTAATCAAGACTAAAATCAGTATTTTTAAAGTAGTTTAAATGTTTTAGAATTCACTAATCAAGATTAATAAAACGGATGTAGGCCGGTGGACTTGTGCACGTAGAATAATTGTGCTTTTGGACTCACTGGACGGTGTGCTCAGACGTGATACTTGCAGGCAAGTGAAACTTGCCAACTCTTGCGTAGGGCCATGTTTTTAGGCCACTTCCTTGTTTTTAGCGTAAAAGAGACTAGTCAGTGAAATGATAGCTGGCTGGACGCCTACTTGATCTAGTTTGACAACGAAACTAGATCCGCCACCTAAATTGATCTAGCTTGACAACGAAGCTAGATCCAACTCTTTAACTTGATAATCGTGCATACTAAACTTTCATGTTTACTTTCCTTACCTGTACGCTTTACTACTTGCCATGTCATGTCACCCATGCATTGAATGTCGCATTCGTAGCACACGCTACAATACTTGTACTTGTACTTCCTTGTCCGGCTAGGTGCACCCCTATGCCATCGTGATAAGACACTTCCTGGCTCGTGATCTAGAAGCGAGCATTCCCGTTCGGGGGTAAGGCCCTGGCTCGATACACGTGGAGGGGTAGGGATAAACGATCACTTGAGCTTAGGAGTTGGCCCGCGCAGCCACTCTAGCCAAAAGGCGGAATCTCTGTGCACGAGGTGCTTACTTTACTCGTCTTGTACTAGTGAGTGTTACTTGTAAAACTTGACATCCATGCCATGCTCGTACTTTACTTTACTTTACCTTACTTCACCTGTTGCACTCATACTTTAACTGCCATGGCATTGCATTCATGCTAGAACTGCTAGGTTGCTTACTTTCACTTTCACTTTCCTTGCACAAGTCTCTTGTAGACTTGCTGACATGTGCCCCTTGCTCTTTTGGGTGTCACATGTTAGACCCTGAGCCAGAGACGGTAGTTGAGGACGAGGTGTTTGCTGACGCTGAGCCTGAGCCCACGTTCGTCGAGGAGTTCGTGGACACCGGAGACCAGTCTTAGAGGCTGTTTGAGTTGCTTTTGCTTTAGGTTGTTGTTAGTTGTCGGTGCTTGCACCATTACTTGCTTTGCTTTGTACTTTTGTTGGCCATGCTGGGGCCTCTTTTAGACTCTTTTCTTTTAGCCTGGTGGCTTTTTTGTGATGTTGGAAATTTATTGATATGGATATTCTGAGATATCTCTTTTGTCTCTTTTCGTTATCATTATCTTTGTTTCGTTTCGCGTTGCAAGGACCTGCAGTTGAAAGTGATTGACGCTTATCGGACTTGTAGCTTTGCAGCTTCAAGTCTGAGCGGACCTTCTCACGCTTCGCCTCCATGTTTTTGGGAAGCGGGGCGTGACAGCAAGACATTACTTCAATGGATATGAGATTATGATAATAATGAGAACCCTCCTATTTATGTAAGAACTAGTCATAACCCGTGCCCGCGGGCACGGTTCATTTAATATTTTCCTCCGCGAAATCTTTATTCTCTAAAAAATTATTTCCACATCTAAAATTTAAAAGAACATCAAATTAGCGTAAAAGTATTTAGCGGCACGGGCACCATTGGGGTAGGCATCTTCGGCACAGAACAAAAATACGGCGCGGGCGCCTTCGACGTGGAACGGCAAATTCGGCGCGGAACACCAAACTTGGCGTAGAACAAAAAATTCGGCATGGGCGCCTGTAACGGCCTGTACTCACTATTCGTAATACGGCTGTGCGTATAACAATTTCAGGTACCTGATTGGTTTTGTTGCTTTGTATGTGAGTCGTGTCGTTGAGTCGATATGGCCGTAGCACCTTGATTGCATCCTTAGCAAGCCAACCCCTGACGTGTGCCCAACTTGGATTACTGTTGCCTTTGGACCCCGTATCCTTTGTACGCTTTTCGTGCACATAGTCTTGTTCGGGCACGTATTTATTTTAGACACTGTTTGTATCCAAACCCTTTGGTGTGATATGCCGTTGTGACCCTCTCGAAGAATATTAAATTGTGGAATTAATTTGGAATGTCGTTTCACGGGTCGTTCTCCCACGATTTGACTTTGTTTGATGAGAGGTCGCGACTTTCACTTTGGTCGTGAGGCCTTTTTATTTTTAGTTTCGTTTCTCGTCGTCAGATTTATGTTCCGTCTTCTTAGTTTCGTTTCTCTCGTCCGTGCGGTCACCCCAGTATTTATCTCATAATTTTGGGATTCGTTTGACCTACTTTCACTTTTTGCCCAACCTAATATTGATTTAACCCTAAGTTTCACATGGCACATATCCCCTATTATTTAATAACAATCTTTATCTCCCCCTAACTTTGACTTGGCCATTTTTCCCATGCCTTGGCCGCACTCAACCCATGGAGAGAGAGAGAGAGAGAGAGGATGTGAGATATTTGGTTTTAATACTTTTATAATAACAAATCCTTTAACAACAAACCCTAACTGATATAGCCCTAGACCTAGTCTTCCCCCCTAGCCCACGTTCCAGCCCTCTACCCACGTGCATCAGCCCCATCTCTTTATAAATTTAACCTAGGCTACTTCATTTTCACAGCATCACACACGAAACCGCCGCCCTCTTCTTTTTTGTTCACGTAATAACCCCGAGCGCCGCTATCACCTTTCTCTCCGACCTAAACCCATCACCGGCCTACCCTCTCCCTTCCCCCGACCTTCCTCCTCCCTCAGGCCACCGTGAATCCCCTCCAGGAGCAACAAAAGCCCCCGCAGCGCCGATTTTCGCAGCAGCAGCAGCAGCACACAGCCACAACGGCAACTGCAGTCGCCGATGCCGCCGCATGCAGCGCCGCCCGCGACCCCTGACCGTAGCAGTCAACTCCTCCCTGTCGAGCACCGCCTGAAGCATCCACCCTCTCGCTGTTGACAGCCCCTTGGCCGCTGTCTTTGCGCGAACAGCCGTTCTCTCACGCGGAAACGACGTTCCGACGTGTCGTTTTGCCTTCTCATCGCTCTCTCACTGTTGGGTTCTTCCGACAGCCCCTACCTCACCTAGAGGTCTTTCTCGACATCATTATCATCCCCTACAACGCTCAACATCGTAGTCTTCGTGTACGTCGACCCGTTCGTCCCCGTTCGTCGTTACGGCTTCCTGTGAGCTGTAGAACATCAACCGTTCACTTTGCTCGCTGATTGGACACTCTTCTCGCCGATATTTTCACTGTCCAAGGATTGGCGAATGTGGAATCTTATTTTGGAATCTGGATTAGGAGCGTTTTCTTTATTCCAACCCCTGGCGTCGTTACCTGATGCCAGTGTAGCTCTCGCGACGTGTAAGGGTAGTTTTCTGATCACTTAGGACCCCCAACCAATGCATGCTAATCAAGATTAAAATCAGTATTTTAATTGCTTAGTAAATCACTAATAAAGATAATCTAAACTGGGACTGTAGGTTGGTGAATCTGTGCACATAGGTAGATTGGACTGGTTGAATGGTGATTGCAGAACGATTGATTGTAGGCAAGTGAAACTTGCCAACTTGTATTTAGGCCATGTTTTAGGCCATCCCTCGTTTTTTGTGTAAAAGAGACTAGGCGATGAAATGATACTCGCCTAGACACAACTTTAAGATTTAGCTTGACAACGAAGTTAGATCTGACACCCTGCCATGTCATTCATACATTCCGCCTGTCACGTTTAAATTTCCATATCTGTATGCATTTTAATTGTACCTGCGATGCCTATCACATTTAAATTCCATATCTGTATGCACTTAAATTATACTCTTGCCATGCCATGCATAATAACATGTCGTTCCATGCTTGAATGTTGCATTTATAGCACACGCTACTATACTTCCTTGTTGAGGCTAGGCACCTACGTTGCAGGCACAACCCTATACAAAATACACTTCCTGGCTCGTGAACCAGAAGCGGGCTACATGTGTTGGTCAAAAGCCAATGCCCGATTACACGTGGAGGGGTAGGGTTAAGCGATCACTTGAGCTTAGGAGTTGCCCCGTACAGCCGCTCCAGCCAAAATGCGTAAACTCTGTGCACGACGTGCTTACTTGTTTTGTAAATTCATGTGAATGTTTAGTAGCTTTGCTACCCTTGCCATGTCATACTTGTTGCACTTTATTACTTGTTGCATTCATATCTTAAACGCCATGTCATCGCATACTTTTAGAACTGCTAGGTTGTTTCCTTTCTTTTAGTTTCCTTGCACAAGTCTCTTGTAGACTTGCTGACATGCGCCCTCGTCTCTTTTGGGTGTCGCATGTTAGTTGCTGAGCCAGAGTCCGTTGCTGAGGACGAGGATTTTGTTGACATTGAGCCTGGGCCCACTGTTGACGTGGAGTACGAGGACACCGGCGACCAGTCGTAGAGACTTCATTCTGTTGCTTTCTGCTTAGTTCTTGTTAGGTTGTCGGTGCGTAGCGCTTTTTCTTTCTGTACGTTTGTTTATTTCTGTTGGTCATGCTTGGGCCTTTTTGTAGGGTCCTGCCAAAACAGAGTTAGGATCGATAAATGAAGTTGAGACTTACGCTTGCGTATGCAGCACGGTAGTCTACGAACTTCGCCTTCGGATTCGCCACAACGGATCGAGTCTTCTCACGAACGGAGTAAGGCTACTAAATCCACAATCTAAATCTCTACTTTTAGATTAAGAACTTGGATAAAGGGAGAGGAAGTATTTCGGCAGAGCTTCGCTAGAATGATTATGCATGCAAGAATGCCATGCAAAAGTGTAAGTAAATGGCTTACCCTTGGGTCTTATTTATATCCCCCAAGGTAGTTATTTAGGGTAAGTTGTTCCTTTGGAACAACTTAATTAAGGTGTACCATGATACATGGCACATTATAAGCTTAAGTTGTACCATATGCATGGTACAACATAAGCTTAAGATATTCCCCCTTTATTAGCCATATGTCGCATGCACTTATGCACATATAATGCGACTTTCCCATCAATCTAGAGATCCTCTCCGAAAGGGAACATATTCCCTTTGCGCACGACTTCGTGTACGCGACGTTCGAGGTCCGTATTCCCTCGTACATCCCCCACAAGGGTGTACTAACGTCTTCCATATCCAACATCTCCCACTCACACTTGAGGGGATTGTAAGAGAACGTCTTTCTCTTAGTTCTTTCATCTATCATACCGAGAAATAGACCGTGCGACCGTCATGCGCGTAGAGTCTGTTGTTGTGCACTTGTTAGAGATACACAACGACCTCGAAGGTGCAAAGTTGAGTAGTTCAACGCATGCTTTACCCTAGATTATTTCTTCACATTTCTTATACTTTATATTCAACAATTGAATCCCATCTGGATTACAATTGGCTGGCCAGCTTTGAATCATTAAAGTCCAAATGCGAATATGAAATCAATCTTCATCTTCTTGCGAACCTTCTGATCTTGACTAGACTCGCTTTTCTAACGTGCCCCGCCGAGCCGAATTATCATAGCCCATAAGTAACACGCTAAGATAGCGATCATCTCGTCAAATCTAAAGGAACCAATTGGAGTCCTTGAGGGTAAGAGTTAAGACCCGTATGGCCTTTGAGTCTCACATAATAGCAAACACTATTGCTACTAACTCAGTGGTCGAAATGCATACGTGGTATGAACACGTATTACAACATCACTCCTTTCCCAGGGAGAGTATGTCTTAATGATGTTGTACAGATGAAAGATCAGACACCACAGTGCCTATCTTTTGAGTCCCCTTACTACCCATGAAATATTCCCGGACTCTCATCCTGCATAAGACAGATAGGATTTAAAAATCCAATGAGATCTTTATATCCTTGTGATACAGATCTCAGATCTTTTGTAAGCATCCATATGATGCAGATCTTTCATTCGACTATCTTGTTAAAGTCATGACTCTAAATCATTCGTCTAATGATTTTGACTTTAAACTAGTCTCATCTCTATCTTATCCATCTGATAAGATAAGGCGGTTGCTCATGTGAGAGAGCCAACCTTAATCTGTCCGACATACACACAATTCAGCTGAGATTTCAAAAATGTATACAAACATTTCTTAAGAAATTCATATGCAATGTTGGAAAAAGAACTTATTCTTTTATTAATTTTGATCATTTACAGACATGTGAATTTACATTGGTACAACTCAGCTCTTACGTAATCCTTGAGATGATAAGTGTTTGTAAAACACATTTCTGGGGATCTCCTTCGTAAGCGGATCCGCTATCATCTCATGCGTAGATATGTACCTTATGTCTACCTTCTTGGTCTTATCATAGTCTTTTGCAAATTTGTAGCGGATATCTATGTGTTTGGTCTTACAATGGAATTTCGGATCTTTGACATAGGCTATAGATGCTTGACTGTCGCTGTGTATAGGTACATCACCTGAGTCACTTGCATTAATTAGCCTGTCTAAGAACTTCCTAAGCCAAACAGCCTCTTGGACTGCCATGCTAAATGCTACAAACTCGGCTTCCATGGTTGAAAGTGCGATGCAGGATTGTTTCTTGCTACTCCAGGATATTGCACCAGATCCGAGTAGAAAAACATATCCTGAGGTCGATCGTCGCTCATCGAGATCACCCGCCCAATCAGCATCAGTGTAGCCTTCGAGACTTAAGGCATCTCCTTGATAGCATAAAGCAAAGTCTGCAGTTCCTTTGAGATACCGCATTATCCTCTTAACCGCTTTCCAGTGTACTTGCCCTGGGTTGGATTGGTAACGACTTACCATTCCAACGGCAAAACAGATGTCCGGTCTTGTACACATCATAGCGTACATTAGACTACCAACTGCACTGGAATATGGAACTTTTTCCATAATCTCCTTCTCTTTTTGGTTCTTCGGACATGATTTCAGACATAAATTATCGCACTTGCTTATTGGAGTATCAATGGACTTGCAGTCCTGCATATTAAAACGTTCTAGAACCTTCTTTATATAAGTCTCATGTGAAAGAGAAAGAAGTTTCTTCGAATGATTCCTTGAAATCTTAACTCCAAGGATATATGCGGCTTCTCCCATGTCTTTCATCTCAAAAACTGATGAAAGCCAAGCCTTGATATCCATCACAAAGCCCTTGTCATTTCCGGCTATTAAGATGTCATCTACATATAGAGACATAATAACATACTTGTTCTTATTCCTCTTGATATATACACAGTTATCTTCATCAAGCATGGAAAAACCATTTGATAAGACAACCTCTTGAAATCGTATATACCACTGCCTCGAGGATTGTTTAAGACCATATATGGATTTAAGAAGTTTACAAACCTTATGTTCGTTTCCTTCTTTTACAAACCCTGTTGGTTGTTCCATATAGATCTCCTCGTCCAATTCTCCATTGAGAAAGGCAGTCTTTACATCCATTTGATGTAATTCGAGGTCTAAGCAAGCTACCATTGCCAGAATCAGGCGAATTGAGGTAAAACGAACAACAGGTGAGAAGGTCTCTTCGTAGTCTATCCCTTCCTGTTGCGTAAAAACTTTCGCGACAAGGCGAGCTTTATATCTGTCAATAGAGCCATCAGCCTTATGCTTGACCTTGAGAACCCATTTGTTCCCAATAGCTCTACGTCCTCTGGGTAAGTCAACTAAGTCCCAGACTTGGTTAACTTTCATGGATTCTAACTCCTCTTGCATCGCTTCCATCCATTTGTCTTTAGCAGGGCAAGATACGGCCTGTTTGAAAGTAGCAGGCTCGTCATCTTCTTGTAGTAAAGTCATAAAGGTTTGCGGAAATTCATCCTCAAATCTTAGAGGAGCCAACCTTGTACGACTACTACGTCGTATTTGAGATTCTTCAAGTCCTTGTTGACTTGAATTTAGATCAATTCTAATATCACTCCCACTTGGAATGTCGTTAGAATTGCTCCCACTTGGATCATTATTCCCGTATGGAATAGGATAATCGTCATTCGTATAATCCATTGGTGAAGGTTGAAACGTATTTTTATTTTCACCAAGAATTCTCCCACTCGAATGAGGTAATCCTTCTTGATCACAAATCTCAAATAGAGATAAGTCCTGACTTATCTCGCCCTGTCTTGGAAACTCGTTTTCCAAGAAAGTGACATCCCTCGACTCAAACTCAATTAGCCCACCATTGTCTTCCTGACTAACAAAAACATAACCTTTGGAGTTTTCTACGTATCGTATAAAGATACATTTCCTTCCCCTTGGCCCAAAGTTTGCCATACTTATGGGAGGAAATATGTGCTTAGGATGCATAACCCCAAGGTTTCAAAATGTTTAAGTCAGGAGACCTTTGGTTCCACAACTCATAAGGAGTGGAGCTAACTGATTTCGAGGGTACACGGTTTAAAATGAAAGTGGCCGTCAATAATGCATCTCCCCAAAAGGTGATTGAAAAATTAGCTTGCGCCATCATTGAACGGACCATTTCCATTAAAGTCCTATTTCTCCTTTCTGCAACACCGTTTTGTTGAGGAGTATAAGGCATAGTTACCTGATGTACTATGCCTTTTTCATCACAAAGTTCCTTAAAACTTATTGATTGATATTCACCGCCCCTATCGGTTCGCAAGACCTTAATCTTGCGATCTAATTGATTCTCCACTAAACTCATATAGTTTTTAAAGCAAGCCAAAGCTTCACTTTTGTGGGATATCAAATAGATATGTCCGAATCGGGTGAAATCATCAATAAAAGTGATGAAATAGGACTTTCCGCGTCTTGTCTTGACATTCATCGGACCACATATGTCCGAATGGATAAGCTGTAATGGAACCTCGGCCCTTGTGCTGGTTCCAAACGGCTTGCGACAAGATTTCCCCACAAGGCAATGTTCGCAGGTCGACATTTCAACCTTTGAAACATTGGATAGAAGGCCACGCTTGGCAAGTCTATCCATACGCGTTGGTCCAATATGACCAAGCCTTGCATGCCAACAATTCACATCAGACTCATAAGTCTTAGAATTTGCAATAAGGAAATTTTCATTACATGAGGAATCATACATTGTACTCATTACAATAAATCCTTTAAATACAAACCCAGTACCAATAAGAGTATTATTACAACTTAAGTCCACATTACAATCATGAAAAAACCAGTTATAGCCAAGACCCATTAATACAACCACAGAAATTATATTCCTTCGAATATCTGGAGCGAAGAGGACATCATGAAGTAGGAGAGTGCGGTCGTTGTCCAAGACTAGCTTGCAAGTCCCAACGCCTTTCACTTCAACACGTGTGTTGTTTCCTACATAGATCCACTTCGTTCCTTGGGGTATCCGGTGATACTCCACGAAGGACCGTCTGTCCCTTGCTATGTGGTCGGTGGCACCTGAATCAATTATCCAAAACGGATTAGATTCCACAAGAAATATCGAACTAGAAACAAATATGTAACTAGTATATTTACAAGTTACCTCGTCCCCTCCACTCGTACACGAACGAGCATAGTGACCGAGCTTGTTGCACTTGAAGCACTTGATCCTCTTCAAGTCTTTCTTCTTGTGCCATTTCTTGTGCCCACCATTATGTTTGGGTTTCTTGGTAGACTCAGGTTGCTTATTACGTTCATTAGTGAACTTCGAACGATTTTTCCGTTTCTTTCCCCCGTGTGAGGAATTAGCAACCATGTGCACTTCTGCACTTGGTTTGGCAGCCGCAAGCCGCTCTTCCTCTAATTCGAGGTGCTTGGAAACATCGCTGAAGGTCTTGATGCTCTCATTGTGAGTGAGATGCATCTTCATTTGATCCCACCCATTTGGTAGGGAACGTATGACTGCTTGGATTTGTTGCTCATCAGTGAGCACATGACCTGCGTCCTTTAACTCCGAGATAAGGTTCGCCATATGTCGCAGATGTTTCCCCATGGAATGATCTGGACGTTTCTTATATTTATCGAACCTTATATTTAAGGCGCGAAGTTTGGACACCGATGTGCCACCGAACTTCTCCTCTAGCTTGGACCATATGTCCATGGCTAGGTCATGTTCTCGGAAGATGCGCATTACGTCATCAGCCATACTGCTTAATAACGTAATGCGCGCTATCTTGTTCTTCCGAGACCAAGCATCAAAAGCTTCCTTGTCTCGTCGGTGTTGGGCCGTAGTGCCCAACTCGGGTTCAATCATAACGTTCTTTAGAGTTTCGAGCACTTCTTGCTCCTCTAGAACGTATTGTATCTTGATGGACCAAAGGTTGTAATTATCGCCGTTGAGTTTTTCACCTTTGTTTAACTCAGCGACGATATTCTTTGAAGCGGAAGACATTTTACTTTTAAAATGCTGCAAAAGACATAAAACCAAAGGTTTGATCAAAAAATTGCATTGAAAAATTCTTGGAATACAATTCCCATTTGAAGTGAAAGTAGAATATCCCTTTTGGATGGTTCTAACTTCAACTCCCACTTGGAATGATATTTATAATTTGATAAGTTACTTTCGAAAAATATTAAAGATGTTACTCTAGAATCGGAAAGGTCACTATGTTTCCAATCACCATCTAGATTAACTTTCAATATTTCTCCCTCACTTTATCAAAAGTTAGTACTCTTATAGTACTTCGCAGCGGAAAAGCGTTTTTGAAAACGTATTTTTCAAAACGTATGAAAACGTATTTTTCAAAAAAAAATTATATTTCAACTTAGTACCCTTATGATACTAGTGAAATATTCGACACTTCCTGACCATTTTTCGGGAATGAGTCGTAGCCGTGCCTAAGTCGGATCCCCCTTTTGGGGATTCTTCTGCAAATTATCGTTGCCGGCTCCCGTATGGATCCAGGCGTTTCCCCCCGTATGAGAGAATTTTGATGCAGACGACTGTTGTTTGGCCCCGTATGGGCTAGTTGGCACGTTCATGTTCAACCAAGGCCTTTTGCCGAATTGGTCTGAATCACTGCCGGCCAATGCCGATCAGTTCGGCCCCCGGCCAGACCCTGACCGCTGCCATGGCCGACCGTGGCCCTGGCAGCGGCCAGGGCCGGCCATCGGCCAGGCCATGGCCGAGGCCAGGGCTGGCCAGACCCTGGCCTCTGCCAGGGCCGGGGCTGGCCAGGCCCTGGCCTGAGGCCAGGGCGCCGCCCTGGCCCTGGCCAGGGCGGCCAGGCCCTGGCCGGGGGCCAGGGCCCCTGCCCTGGCCCTGGCCAGGGCGGCCAGGCCCTGGCCTGAGGCCAGGGCGCCGCCCTGGCCTCTGCCAGGGCGGCCAGGCCCCTGGCCGGGGGCCAGGGCCCCTGCCCTGGCCCCGGCCAGGGCGGCCAGGCCCTGGCCTCTGCCAGGGCGGCCAGGCCCCTGGCCGGGGGCCAGGGCGCCGCCCTGGCCTCTGCCAGGGCGGCCTGCCCCTGGCCTCTGCCAGGGCGGCCTGCCCCTGGCCGGGGGCTAGGGCCCCTGCCCTGGCCCCGGCCAGGGCTGCCTGGCCCTGGCCTGGCCGCGGCCAGGGCCGGCCGGCCATGGCCATGGCTGGCCAAGGCCGGCCGGCCATGGCCCGGCCATGGCATATTGGCCTTGACCGGCCATGGCCCTTTGGCCATGGCCGGTTTCCCCTTTCATGGGGTGGCCGCACACCCCCGCCGGAGGGGGTAGCCGCGGTGGTTATTGGCCGTAGCCAACCCCCTCCGCATGGGGAGGGGGGTGCATGGCCTTCATAACCCATTTGGCCATGGTGCACATGCACAAAAAAATTCATCTTCCCCGATGGGAATAACCACCACATTCTTCTCCGGTGAAGCACCCGTTCGTCGAGGAAGTAGTTGTCCTCCAATGGCCGTGTGCCAAAAAATGAACCCACTTCAAAAATTCGTAAACTACGCACTCCACATGAAGAGAGCGCCCATTCCCTATGAATGGAGACTCAGCATCCATGAAGAGAGCGAGTTTGACGATATGAACGGTCGGTTCTTCCCGTCACGGAGAGTTCCTACCATATCCGTAATGACAGAAGACCCTAACGTGAAAAGAACAACCGCTGCGTTCTCTCCGTCACGAAGCGTTCCTACCATATCCGTAATGGTAGGATACCCATCCGTGAAAAAGACAACGACTCGTTCATAGTTTCTCCGGGGCGAACCCGTATGGCTCTGATACCAATGTAGGATCCTGCCAAAACAGAGTTAGGATCGATAAATGAAGTTGAGACTTACGCTTGCGTATGCAGCACGGTAGTCTACGAACTTCGCCTTCGGATTCGCCACAACGGATCGAGTCTTCTCACGAACGGAGTAAGGCTACTAAATCCACAATCTAAATCTCTACTTTTAGATTAAGAACTTGGATAAAGGGAGAGGAAGTATTTCGGCAGAGCTTCGCTAGAATGATTATGCATGCAAGAATGCCATGCAAAAGTGTAAGTAAATGGCTTACCCTTGGGTCTTATTTATAGCCCCCAAGGTAGTTATTTTAGGGTAAGTTGTTCCTTTGGAACAACTTAATTAAGGTGTACCATGATACATGGCACATTATAAGCTTAAGTTGTACCATATGCATGGTACAACATAAGCTTAAGATATTCCCCCTTTATTAGCCATATGTCGCATGCACTTATGCACATATAATGCGACTTTCCCATCAATCTAGAGATACTCTTCGAAAGGGAACATATTCCCTTTGCGCACGACTTCGTGTACGCGACGTTCGAGGTCCGTATTCCCTCGTACATCCCCCACAAGGGTGTACTAACGTCTTCCATATCCAACACTTTTAGACTCTTTTTAGCATGGTGGCTTTTCTGTGATGTTGGACTTTATTTGTGGATATTCTGAGATTTGGATTTTAATATCTCTCTTTCGTTATTATTATTTTTGTTCTGTTTCGTAATTGCAAGGACCTATACTTGGTTATTCCAGATGCTTTACAGACTGTAGCCTCACAGCTTCAAGTCTGAGTGGACTTTTCACGCCTCGCCTTCCGTTTATGGGAAGCAGGTCGTGACAGGTTTTATTGGTGGCCCATGCAGGTCCCTCTTACAACTGCGAATTATCGGAACAACGATAATAATAATAGAATATCCACTAAATAAATTAAAACATCCAAGTCATAAGCCTTAAGTCTAATTTTATCGTTTCCTATGTCTTAGGTGGATGGTAGACGTGTTGCCCGAACATCTGTCTCAGCTTAGTAGGGAATCCATTAGATCAGGACTATAGTAAGACTTAGTTAGACGTCTGTGCTGGCTAGTTAGAGGTCCCTGATTGTTAGCTAGACTCCATTCTAGAAATAGATATAATCGTCTTAGGAGTTACCTTAGTGGTTCCTGCCTAGCTCTGACCATGATAGACTTCTAGAATTTCTTTAGTCGTTCGCTTGGGTTCATCGATTTCGGGCCAAGCCGAACGCAGTTCATTACAGCCTAGTTCCTTAGAAAGTCTTAGCGCCAAGTTTCCTAATCTTTAGTTGGTCGACCGTAGGAGTTTCCCGTAGATTTTTCCGTAGATTTTCCTGAGTCATATCCTAGGCGTGTTTATGTTTCGATCATGCGACCATATTCCTTGCCTCGATTCACATGATCACCACATTACGATAATCGTTGATCTTTCGAAATTCCTCTGTTGCAAAGCTTGTTTCTTTCAAAGTTGTTTTCGGTTTCCCTTGATTAAAAGTTTTGCTCAATATAAATTTTGTTTTTAAACCATCTTCATATATATTTAATTCCTCACTTTACGATTGAATAAAAAAAAATTTCCTTCGTAGATTTTGAAGTCTTTTGGTTGTAAGTTTAATTACTATCTCGTAACTATTTTCTGACATATACTTTCGCATTTTGGTTTAAAAACTCTATTACTATTTTGAAAATTCGATGTACCATCTTTTCTAAATTATGAGACTCATTTTAACCGCTTAACATACATACTTTAAAATATTTTTCCAAGCTAAATAGAACTTCAATTATTTTTATATATCAATTCTAGGTACGTCATACTCGTACTTTAAAATCTTTGTATAAAACCGTTTCTTTTGGCAAATCCTGGTTCCTCTAAAAGTAGTTTCAATATTATTTATTTTAAATTTCTCCCCAGTTTAAAGACTTTGAAAGCATTTAACATGAGCTTAAATTTTCTACATTTCAGTTAATCTAATTTCATTCTTTGAATTTCGAAATTTTTTACCGAAATTATATTAAATTACTGCCGTATAATATTTTCTAACCTACGACCTTAATGTTCGTTTGAATGTTTTATTCTTCCTTATAATGATTTTCAATAAGCTAATAAACCATATTTCTTATTTTGTATATACGACTCAAACTTATTTCGAACAACTCATTTTATCGACCACCAATATTTTTCTATGCATAAGGGAACTCCAACTTTTGAGGTACGACCTGTTTTGTACTCTTCGTATTTTAACTTATATATTTTACACCCTATTTTCATGTATCCTATAAGAGTATCATTACATCTTTCTTTTCACACCTAAACATTCACAATTATACCCCTGATTCACCTAACCAAGCTATCTCCTTATCCTCACCTTAATTTGAAGTCGCTCTTTCGATCTTGTTTGTTACGCTTTTGGTTTCGGTTTCCTTTCTATTGTAGTGTTCGTCGTTGCCTGTGTCAACCTTAGCATAGTAGTGAGCCCATTGATTTTATTGTGATGTCGTTGTGGTGCATGTATAAGTAGAGTGTGTGGACCCGTGTGTGTGAACCTCGGCGTATCACTCACGTATGAGTGTACTCCCCTGTAGTATATTAATGTTTGCCTATTGTGTGATATATATATACTCAGTATTATTCATGATGTATATGAAGTTGTATGGATGATATTAGTTATATATGTGTGGGTAGCTATAACACTTTAGGAATGTCTGTATATATGTTGGAAATTGTATTGGAGTATAGACTAGTAGTGTATGTAGTTTGAAGATACTTGTGAATGCTTGATATATGTGTGTGTATATATATATATTAGTATGTCAGGTGAATGTTAGGTGTAATGATAATAGGTGTACTTATAGCTAAGTGAGTATGCCTATTATATGACCTATATGTTAGTACGTGTGAGTGTGTGCTGGTACGTAAATATGTATTGTGCTTAGACGTAAGTAGTTATGTATTTGCTGCATGAGTATATATGTGATATACGTATGGTAGTAGGATTATAATTTTGATTGGTATTGCTTGCTTTTACGGGATGTTGTGTGCGTGTATACCATGAGGTATACACGATTATTGCATATCTTAACCATGTATGGATAAGTAGATGTGTTGGTATACTAATTATAGGTAGATGGATATGGTGTGAATATATATGTTACATGTGTGTGGCTATACGATGAATGCATGTATTAGGGAGTGTATTATAATTATACATGTGCTGATGTCTATAATATTATTATGGTATATAAAGTGATTGAACTATGTGGTGTTACCTGACTAAATATTAAGTGTGATTGACATTATGGTATGTATATGGTTATGTTGGTAGATGTGTACACATTGGAGTGGTATTGGTGTAGGTATAGATACCGTGTTACGTATATAGAGTATTCTGATATGTGTTTTGAGTCTTACTCGAGCTTGAGTGGGTATACTCTAAGTATATTGTTACATATGTATGTGGTTTGCATGTAGTACTATGAATAAAGCAATGGATGATGTATGTATAGTGATAGGATTTTTTGCACCTGGTTGTGTTACGCATATGATTGTGGGTCGCTATACCAGTATATAGTTATAGGTGTTGGTCTTGTGGTATAGTTATTTACTAAGGACTTGCCTGTGTGAACGTATGTGTGCTAGCTAAACTAGGTGTGTAGATGTGCTGAGTATATAGTGGTATGATTGGTATATATGAACGAAATGTTAGCGTGTGTGGGTGTGCACCATGCACGGGTAAGTATGAACTTAGTTATAGGTATTGGTGACTTTGGTATGTGTGGCGTGTCATGAATATAGTTATATAACCGTATGTGATGTGAATATATGGTGAAATATTTGCATGCATTTGAATGACTATATAATTGTGAAATTATAGTAGTGGTAAATGTATCTTAGATATAATAACATGATTTAATATTGAGTGGTATGGTTACTTGTGTTGATATGTTGGCATTGGATGTACACTAGGAGATGTAGGGAGTAGTGTATCCATATTGTTTTGTTCATAGGTAGTTATCTAAACGTGGAGTATTACGATGGTATTTGCTGGCGTGAACTATTTAATTGTTTGAGAGTATGTGCACAATGTTATGTAATAAGTGTTTAATAGTTATGTAGGGATGTACGTGATTATATGAATGATTGAAGTGTGTGTATGAATTTGACTGACTATGATAGGTGTAAGTTTAGAATGGGCATAAATATATATATATGTTGGTAGTGTTACTGCTTGACTACCTAGTGCATATATAAGCACTTGTAGTGACTATATCTGGTTTGAATTATAATGTGATATGATTTAGGGTAGTTACTAGCGCGACTAGATATGTTATAAAGTCCGAGGACGGACTTTGTCCTAAAGTGGGTAGAATGTAACTGCCTGTACTCACTATTCATAATACGGCTGTGCGTATAGCAATTTCGGGTACCTGATTGGTTTTGTTGCTTTGTATGTGAGTCGTGTCGTTGAGTCAATAGGGCCGTAGCACCTTGGTTGCATCCTTAGCAAGCCAACCCCCAACGCGTGCCCAACTTGGATTACTGTCGCCTTTGGACGACGTATCCTTTGTACGCTTTTCATGCACGTAGTCTTGTTCGTGCACGTATTTATTTTAGACACTGTTTGTATCCGAACCCTTTGGTGTGATATGCCGTTGTGACCCTCTCGAAGAATATTAAATTGTGGAATTAATTTGGAACGTCATTTCACGGGTCGTTCTCCCACAATTTGACTTTGTTTGATGAGACGTCGCGACTTTCACTTTGGTCGTGAGGCCTTTTTATTTTTAGTTTCATTTCTCGTCGTCAGAATTGTGATCCGTCTTCTTAGTTTCGTTTCTCTCATCCGTGCGGTCACCCCAGTATTTATCTCATAATTTTGGGCTTCGTTTGACCTACTTTCACTTTTTGCCCAACCTAATATTGATTTAACACTAAGTTTCACATGGCACATATCCCTTATTATTTAATAACAATCTTTATCTCCCCCTAACTTTGACTTAGCCATTTTTCCCATGCCTTGGCCGCACTCAACCAAGGGAGAGAGAGAGAGGATGTGAGATATTTGGTTTTAATAATTTTATAATAACAAATCCTTTAACAACAAACCCTAACTGATATAGCCCTAGACCTAGTCTTCCACCTAGCCCACGTTCCAGCCCTCTACCCACGTGCATCAGCCCCATATCTTTATAAATTTAACCTAGGCTACTTCATTTTCACAGCATCACACACGAAACCGCCGCCCTCTTCTTTTTTGTTCACGCAATAACCCCGAGTGCCGCTATCATCTTTCTCTCTAACCTAAACCCATCGCCGGCCTACCCTCTCCCTTCCCCCGACCTTCCTCCTCCCTCAGGCCATCGTGAACCCCCCTCCAAGCGCCGCAAAAGCCCCCGCAGCGCCGATTTTTGCAGCAGCAGCAGCACACAACCGCAGCGGCAACTTCAGTCGCCGCTGCCGCCGCCCGCAGCACCGCCCGTGACCCCCGACCGCCACAGTCGATTCCTCCCCATCGAACACCGCCTGTAGCATCCTCCCTCTCGTCGTTGACAGCCCCTTGGCCGCTGTCTTCACGCGAACAACCGTTCTCTCACGCGGCAACGACGTTCCGACGCGTCGTTTCGCCTTCTCGTCGTTCTCTCACTGTTGGGTTCTTTCGACAGCCCCCTACCTCACCTAGAGGTGTTTCTCGACGTCACTATCATCCCCTACGACGCTCAACGTCATAGTCTTCGTGTACGTCGACCCGTTCGTCCTCGTTCGTCGTTACGGCTTCCCATGAGCCGTAGAACGTCAACCGTTCACTTTGCTCGCTGATTGGACGCTCTTCTCGCTGATATTATTGATGTCCAAGGATTGGTGAGCGTGGAATCTTATTTTGGAATCTGGATTAGGAGCGTTTTCTTTATTCCAACCCCTGGCGTCGCTACCCGACGCCAGTGTATCTCTCGTGACATGTAAGGGTAATTTTCTGATCACTTAGGACCCCCAACCAATGCATGCTAATCAAGATTAAAATCAGTATTTTAATTGCTTAGTAAATCACTAATGAAGATAATCTAAACTGGGACTGTAGGTTGGTGAATCCGTGCACATAGGTAGATTGGACTGGTTGAACGGTGATTACAGAACGACTGATTGCAGGCAAGTGAAACTTGCCAACTTGTGTTTAGGCCATGTTTTAGGCCATCCCTCATTTTAGCGTAAAAGAGACTAGGCGGCGAAATGATACTCGCCTAGACGCAACTTTAAGATCTAGCTAGACAACGAAGCTAGATTTGACACCCTGCCATGTCATTCATACATTCTGCCTATCACGTTTAAATTTCCATATCTATATGCATTTTAATTATACTCTGCGATGCTTGTCACATTTAAATTCCATATTTTTACGCACTTAAATTATACTCTTGCCATGCCATGCATCATAACATGTCGTTCCATGCTTGAATGTTGCATTTGTAGCACACGCTACTATACTTCCTTGTTGAGGCTAGGCACCTGCGTTGCAGGTACAACCCTATGCCAATTACACTTCCTGGCTCATGAACCAGAAGCGGGCTACATGTGTTGGTCAAAATCCAATGCCCGATTACACGTGGAGGGGTAGGGTTAAGCGATCACTTGAGCTTAGGAGTTGGCCCGTACAGCCGCTCCAGCCAAAAGGCGTAAACTCTGTACACGACGTGCTTACTTGTTTTGTAAATCCATGTGAATGTTTAATAGCTTTGCTACCCTTGCCATGTCATACTTGTTGCACTTTATTACTTGTTGCATTCATATCTTAAACTTCCATGTCATCGCATACTTTTAGAACTGCTAGGTTGTTTCCTTTCTTTTAGTTTCCTTGCACAAGTCTCTTGTAGACTTGCTGACATGCACCCTCGTCTCTTTTGGGTGTCGCATGTCAGTTGCTGAGCCAGAGTCCGTTACTGAGGACGAGGAGTTTGTTGACATTGAGCCTGGGCCCACTGTTGACGTGGAGTACGAGGACACCAGCTACCAGTCGTAGAGACTTCTTTCTGTTGCTTTCTGCTTAGTTCTTATTAGGTTGTCGGTGCGTAGCGCCTTTTCTTTCTGTACGTTTGTTTATTTCTGTTGGCCATGCTTGGGCCTTTTAGACTCTTTTTAGCCTGGTGGCTTTTCTGTGATGTTGGACTTTATTTGTGGACATTCTGAGATTCGGATTTATTATCTCTCTTTCGTTATTATTATTTTTGTTCTGTTTCGTAATTGCAAGGACCTATACTTGGTTATTTCAGACGCTTTACAGACTGTAGCCTCACAGCTTCAAGTCTGAGTGGACTTTTCATGCCTCGCCTTCCGTTTATGGGAAGCGGGTCGTGACAGCGCCATTGGCGCAGAACAACAAATTCGGCACGGAACAACGCGCGAGCGCCTTCGGTGCGGAACAACAAATTCGGCGAGGGCGCCTTCGGTGCGGAACAACAAATTAGCGTAAAAAAATTTAGCGGGCGCCTTCGACAATTTTTAACGCTAATTTTTACTTTGTTTAATTTAATGGATCATGCTTCTCCACAATCTTTCCCAATACAATTTTAATTTCAAAGTTTAGGTTCCCAAGACACTTTTCCCCCAAAATTTAATCTCCACAATCTTTCCCAAGACACTTTTAATTTTAAAGTTTTGGTTCCCAAGACACTTTCCCCCCAAAATTTAAGTTTTCCCACTAAAATTTTCACAAAATCCAATCTCAACCATTGATTTCCCAAGATCAAATCTCAACCACTCTTTATCTTTTCCTAATCAATCCTAAAATTCAAAAAAGGGTGTCAGATGTATAATAGATATTAACACGGTTCATTCTAGATTTTCCCTCACGAAATCTTTGTTCTCCAAAAAATTAATTCCACTACAAAAATTTAAAAGAACAATGCGTAATAATATTTAGCTCCACGGACGCCATGGCGTGGGCGCCTTCGATGCGGAACAAAAAATTCTGCGCAAGCGCCTTCGACACAGAACAACAAATTCTGTGCGGACGCCTTCGGCACAGAACAACAAATTAGCATAAAAATTCAAGAAATTCTCCGTGGGCGCCTTTGGTGCGGAACAACAAATTAGCATAAAAAATTTAGCAGGCGCCTTCGATGCGGAAGCCTTTTTTCAACCTCTCGATTTTCCCAAAAAGACTGATGTGGCCCCTTTGTAATCTCATTCCTTTAATCTTTGTTTCCTACTAATGATAACAAAGATTTGGGTAAATAATACACGCACCAACTCTTTCCCCCAAATTTCTCTGGGGACCCACAATGAGTTGGTGCAATGAATAGCCAGGTGCATTGAACAAATTAATGAATTAATAAATCACTCTCTTGGATCTTATATTTTTACATAAAATTTCATAATTTTGACTTTTCCAAACAAATTAATTCCCCTTAAAACTTTCTTAAAACTTATCTCAACCTTCCATTTTCAACAACAAATGGAACGATCCACAAAAATCAAACTGTAGCTATTTCGTTTAAAGCCCTTGGTTTTTAATTTAAATTTTAGAATTTGTTTTATTTTGTTTTCTTTGTGTGTCTGTTTTTTGGTCTGGCATTTCATCAAACGGGCGTAGAGGGGACAGGGAGGGTGTTGCAGCTAATTGGATCCTAGCCATATAGAGCATGTCACCTACATTATGCCCCCCCCCGCTTTTTTTAATTTTCTTTGTTTTTAAATAAATATTATTATTACACTATTGAACTAAATTGGAAACAAACCAACTGAGATTTCGATTCTTGGGTCCCACTCTCTCTCCTGATCACAAACTCTCCTCGGGTCTCGCGAGATTCCGATTCTTGGGTCCCACTCTCTCTCTTGATCACAAACTCTCCTCGGGTCTCGCGTGCGTGAGCATTTTCTCTCACAAAAAAATCGAACCTTCTTCTTTCTCCATGCCCGCCCACCCGCCAAATCTCCTCAAATGGTTTACTTTAATGACTTGGACTAACTGCAGCGCATTCATGCGGTGCAGTGATGATTTTTGGCCAGTATTAGTAAAAACGTCAGATTATCTGTCTTTTCATTGTACCTCTTCACCTATAATTATCTAATTTCGGCAGAAAATTATCTCAAGCACCGCATCCATGCGGTGCAGTTAGTTTCCTCCTACTTTAATTTTCATTTTATCTGTAAGATTAAAGTTGAGGTAGCATTTATCTGTATGATTAAAGTTGAGGTAGCAAGAAAAAGCACTATAGTTATAAAGCCCTAAGCCACACAGGGGTAGGGAGTGATAGAGTGAGACTAATAGACACGGGCTAAGGTTTCTTTGGGAAAAGAGATTAAAGATGAGGTTCTTTTTTGGGAAGAGATAAAGCTAGGTTTTCAAAATTTTGGTCTTTCCCCAAACATAATTCCCCACAAAAGTTTAGTTCTCCCCTCAAATTTTTTTACAAAAATCCATCCCAACCGTTGATTTCCCAAGATCAAATCTCAGCCACGCTTTATCTTGTCCTAGTCAGCCCTAGAATTCAAACAAGATTGTCAAATGTATAATAGACTGGTCATAACCCGTGCCCACAGGCATTGTTCATTTAAAATTTTTCCCGCGAAATCTTTGTTCCCAAAAAATTATTTCTACAGCCAAAATTTAAAAGAATAACAAATTAGCGTAAAAATATTTAGCGGCACATGCACCTTCGACGTGGGCGCCTTCGGCACGGAACAACAAATACGGTGCAGGTGCCATCAACGTGGAACAACAAATTCGGCGCGAGCACCTTTGGCGTGGAACAACAAATTTGGCGCAGGCGCCTTCGACGCGAAAACAACGCGCGAGGGCCTTCGACGCGGAACAACAAATTTGGCACCGACGCCTTTGGTGCGAAACAAAAAATTAGCGTAAAAAATTTAGCGGAACAAAAAATTCTGTGCGGAACAATGCGAGAGCGCATTCGGCGCGGAACAACAAATTCGGCGAGGACACCTTTGCCATGGAACCACAAATTAGCGTAAAAAATTGCGCTGGCGCTATTTGTTGGAGCGGAACAACGCGCGAGCACATTCGGTACGGAACAACAAATTTGGCAGGGGCGCCATTGGCACGGAACAACAAATTAGCGAAAAAAGATTTAGCAGGCGCCTTCGACGCGGGCCCGGCGCGGAACAACAAATTCGGCGCAAGCGCCATCAACGCGGAACAACAAGTTCGATGCGGAACAACAAATTAGCTTTAAAAATATAGCGGTACAACAAATTCGGCGCGAAACAACGCGCGATCGCATTCGGCGCGGAACAACAAATTCGGCACGTGCTCTTTTGGCGTGGAACAACACATTAGCATAAAAAAATTGCGCATGCGCCGTTTGTTGGCGCAGAACAACGCGCGCGAGCATTTAGCACGGAACAACAAATTAGCGGCGCGGGTGCCTTCGGCGCAAAACAACAAAACCCAGGGTATTTTTCGTGACGGTATTAACTTAAATTTTTTTACGCTAGTTTATTGTTCCGATTAATTTTTTTACCCTGAGTTTGTTGTTTCGATAAAAACTCGGGGTATTTTTTTACTTTGTTTAATTTATTGAATCATGCTTCTCCACGATCTTTCCCAAAGACATTTTTAATTTCATAATTTTGGTTCCCAAGACATTTTCCCCCCAAAATTTAAGTTTTTCCACTAAAACTTACATAAAATCCAATTTCAACCATGGATTTACCAAAATCAAATCTCAGCCACTCTTTATCTTGTCCTAGTCAGCCCTAAAATTCAAAAAACTCTGCCAAATGTATAACAGACTAGTCATAACCCGTGCCTGCGAGCATGGTTCATTTAAGATTTTCCCTCAAAATCTTTGTTCTCCCCAAAAATTATTTCTCCCTCCAAAATTTATACGAACAAAAATGTAGCTTCGGCGCATGCGCCCTCGGGTATGGTTCATTTAAGATATCTCTTCAAAATTTTTGTTCTCCCCAAGAATTATTTCCCCACCAAAATTTAAACGAACAAAAATCTAGCGGGCGCTTTCGGGGCAGGCGCCTTCGGCGCGGGCAATACCACTAGTCACCGCACACATTTTGCTAATCAAAGTGCGTTAGCGTAGGAAAACAAATTCGACGCAGAACAACAAATTAGCGCAAAAAACCGGTGCCCGCATGCACTGTTCATTTAAGATTTGTCCCTATGAAATCATTGTTCCCCAAAAAATAATTAAAATTTAAAAGGGCAACAAATTAGTGTAAAAATATTTAAAGACGCGGGCGCCTTTCGCGCGGAACAATAAATTCGCCGCAGGCGCCTTCGACATGGAAAGACAAATTCGGCGCGAGCGCCTTCGGCGCGGAACAACAAATTTGCGTAGAACAACAAATTCGGCTTGGAACAACAAATCAGCGTAAGAAAATTTAGCGGGCGCCTCCGGCACTCGCGCCGACGCTGCGGGCGCCCCATCTTGAAACATGTTCACTGGCTGCTTTCAAAGTTGGACCAAATTTCAAAGCTAACATTCATGGTTACAAAGCTCCCTTCATTTCAAAGCTGGACCAAATTTCAAAGCTAACATTCATGGTTACAAAGCTTCATCTCAACCTTCCATTTCACAAGATCAAATCATAGCCACTCTTTATCTTGTCCTAGTCAGCCCTAGAATTCAAAAAAAGTTGTCAAATATATAATAGACTAGTCATAACCCGTGCCCACCGGCACAGTTCATTTAAGATTTCGAAATCTTTGTTCCCAAAAAAATTTAGTGCGGCGCGGGCGCATGTTATTTCCCCCGCGAAATCTTTGTTCCCTGAAAATTATTTCCACAGCCAAAATTTAACAGAACATAAATTAGCGTAAAAATATTTAGATGCACGGGCACCTTCGGTGCGGAACAACAAATTCGACGCAAGCGCCTTCGGTGCAGAACAATAAATTTGACGTCGAACAACAAATTTGGCGCCCGCGCCTTAGGCGCGGGACAACAAATTAGCATTAAAAATTTAGCGTGGGCACCGGAACAACAAACATCAGGGTATTTTTACACTAATTTGTTATTCTGCTAAATTGTTTTACGCTAAATTTTTTATTTTGCTTAATTTAATGCATTATGATTCTCCACAATCTTTCCCAAGGTACTTTATTTCAAAGTTTAGGTTTCCAAGGTACTTTTCCCCCAAATTTAATCTCCACAATCTTTCCCAATGCACTTTTCCCCCCAAATTTAATTTCCACACTCTTTCCCAAGGCACTTCTAATTTCAAAGTTTATGTTTCCAAGGCATTTTCTCCCAAAAAAAATTTCGAAAATCTAATCTCAACCATTGATTTACCAAGCTCAATTCTCTGCCACTCTTTATCTTGGCCTAGTCAGCTCTAGAATTCAAAAAACACTGTCAAATGTATAATAGATAATAGTTGAGGTTGGATTAGCTCAGGGTGAGATCCAAGCTTGGTTTAGGGAACAGTGTTTTGACCCTTCGACGAGCATCGTTCCAACCCATCGTTCTGACACATCACCCCATTCACTCCGACTCGACCCTTCGACCAGCCAGTAGCTTGGTTAAGGCAAAAAATATCTGAGTTTGCTCAGAAGCTCTGGCGAGGTTCTGGTTAAACACGAGACTGGGGTGAAGATCGACGGGGCTTAGGTTGTTTGCGGTTTTAGAGATTTGCATGTATAGTTGCAGATAGTGTTCGTCCATCGCAGAGCTGATCCGAGAAGAGGGGGACAATAGGCTTCCGCCTCTTTGCACCAAGATAGAGGAGTCGGGTTCAGGCGTCGACCTTGGAGCTTTGATTGAACATGCCTCGTCGAAAATGGTGCTGGATTGAATTCAGGAATTGGGGATGTCTAGTTCGAGGCCATGAGGCAAGGGTCGAGCTCTGATGAGGCATTGGCAGTGAGCGTCGAGCTCCGACGATGCTCGAAAGCTAGGGTCGAGCTTTGACGAGGCTAGGAGGCGAGGGTCGTGCTCCGACGAGGCATTAAAGCTCAGATTACTTGGAAGCCCGGATTTGCACTCGAAATAAGCTTGGAACCTTGATGATTGGACATCTTGAGTGAGAGAAAGAGAGAAAGAAAAGATATTTTGTTGTTTGGGGATTCCAGATATGACTGAGAGTATTTGATGATCTAAGAAGAGAAACTCCATCCTCTTTATATAGGGGGCCACTGCCATATCTTCCATCCCTCAACCGCCCCGGATTTTGCTCAACCGTCCACGATTTCCTCAACAGCCATGTGAGACTTGGTCTCTCGGTTGAGGAAAATCCTCAACCGAGTATTGGGTCGGTTACAAGCAGATTTGGCCATATCAGGCCATAACCAACTTACATCTCCCACTTGGCCTGAAATGGCCAAGTGCATTCCGGTCATACCCTCACTATCCGTGAGATATAACACATGATGTAATTTCACATACTCCCACTATCCGTGAGATATGCACATTTTATTTACCGAGTACAATCACTATATATGATTGTCTCCTTTCATTATTCATGAAAGTTTTCTTGACTTAGATATTTCTAAGTCCCATCAAACCGACATGTTTGATGAATATACCTGCTGGAATACCCTTCGTCAAGGGATCAGCAATCATATCACTTGTTGGAATATAAGTCACATTGACTTCTTTCCTTTCCACCATATCATGTACGTAATGATATTGTATTTCAATATGTCTTCCTTTGGAACTGTTTGCACCACTATGGATCAAGCTGATGGCTGCTTGATTATCACAGTACATCTCAATTGGTCCATCCACCAAATTGAGATCCAAGTCCAATAGGAACCGTCTGATCCAGACCGCATGAGTAGCAGCCATACTACAGGCTATATACTCAGCTTCTTGTGTGTATCTCGCTACACAACCCTGTTTCTTGCTACCCCAAGAAACAGCTGCACCACCAAAGATGAACACATGTCCTGCAGTTGACTTCCTGTCATCTTTGTCCCCTCTGAAATCTGCATCGGAGTAACCAAGAACCTCAAGCGAATCTGCTTGATAAACTAACTTGTGGTGCACCGTACCCTTTATGTATTTCATAATCCTCTTAACAGCTTCCCAATGAGCTGGACCGGGATTACTTTGATATCTACTAACCAGACTAACTGGGTACGCTAAGTCTGGTCTAGTACACAGCATTGCATACATCAAACTTCCAATAGCCTGAGCATATGGAACATTCAGCCGACTTTGTCCCTCTCCAGGACATTGTTCTTTACTTAACGGCTTCCCCATAACCAATGGTGTAGGGGCCGGATTGGAATTGTACATTCCAAATCTCCTCAATATTGTATGCAAATACTTTTCTTGGTTTAAACTTAACATTCTAGACTTCCGATCTCTAAGGATCTGTATTCCAAGAACGTAGGATGCATCACCCATGTCCTTCATCTCAAATTCACTACAAAGTGCTGATTTAATTCCTTTCAACACTTCAACGTCATTTCCAGCGAGCAAAATATCATCCACATACAGGGATAATATCGTAAAACTGCTCCCACTTTTCAAGACATACACACAGTTATCCAATTTGTTTGCAACGAAACCAAGTTGGATAATAGTGTTGTGAAATTTGAGATACCACTGTCTAGATGATTGTTTTAAACCATACAAAGATTTCTTCAATTTATAAACTTTGTCTTCCTGTCCCTCAACCTGAAATCCCTCCGGTTGATCCATATATATAACTTCCTTCAACTCTCCGTTGAGGAATGCAGTCTTGACATCCATTTGGTAGAGTTCCAAGTCAAGATGCGCAACAATCGCTAAGATTATCCGAATGGATGCAAACTTAGCCACCGGAGAATAAGTCTCCTGATAATCAATCCCTGCTATCTGAGTAAATCCCTTTGCAACTAACCGGGCCTTGAATATATCAATAGACCCATCAACCCGATATTTCTTCTTTAACACCCACTTGCATCCTATGGACTTCCTCTCTTCTGGTAAGTCACATAGCTCCCATACATTGTTTCTCTCAATTGAGTCAAGCTCCTTTTTCATGGCCTCAAGCCATTGATCTGACTCAGATGATTTCATTGCATCTGTATAATTCAAGGGATCAGCTTGCTCATCGATATCAATATCCACAGAGAAACAAGATGGTTCACATGAATATAGATAATAATCATCCATCCATGCAGGTGTTGTTCTGGGTCTTTTGTTGCCACTAAGGGTTGCAGGCTGGACAGGTTCAGCTGGTTGATTTGCCATAGGTATATTCTCATTTACAGGTTCATCTTCCATAGCTGGATGATGTACATCATCCACTATATCCAAGTCATCATTCGGAACATCATCTAAGTCCAGCAAGGGTGGCACATTTTCTTGGACTTGTTCCTTTTCTTCTAGATTCTCTAGAAAAGTAGCATCTCTACTTTCAATGACTCCTTTATTTTTATGGAAGAACCTATATCCTTTAGACTTTTCAGAATATCCTATGAATACACATCTTACGGTTTTGAGATCCAGCTTATCTCTAACCTGATATGGAATGAGAACATGTGCCACGCAACCCCATTTTCTCAAATGACTTAAATTGGGTTTGCGTCCATTCCATATCTCATACGGTGTTGTCTCGACTGATTTTGTGGGAATTCTGTTCAGAACATAATTTGCAGTCAATATGGCTTCTCCCCAAAAATCCTTGGAGAGACCAGAATGCGATAGCATACATCTCACTGCATTCATTAATGTTCTATTCTTTCTTTCAGCCACACCATTCTGTTGTGGCGTATAAGGCATAGTAGTATGCTTCTTTATACCGTACTGAATACAGTATTCCTCAAATTCTTTTGAGTTGAATTCCCCACCTCTATCAGTTCTTAACACCTTTATGTTCCTTCCAAGTTTTCTTTCAACTTCTGCCTTGTATCTTTTAAAGCTTTCAAAAGCTTCCGACTTTCTGCTTAAAAGATACACAAAAGTATACTTGGAATAATCATCTATAAAGGTTATGAAATATTCCTTATTCCCACGTGTCATTATGCTCAAGGGCCCACAAATGTCAGAATGAACTAATTCCAACAATTCATTAGCCCTTTGACCTTCCGAGAATGATTTCCTAGTCATCTTCCCAGTTAAACAATGTTCACAGGGTAATGTCCTTACACTTGTCAGTTCCGGTAATAAATCCATTTTGATTAACTGGTCCATCTTATTATTACCAGGATGACCTAATCTCATATGCCAAAGATCATAATCAGACAATAGACACACGGAATAATTCAAATCACCATCTTTATTACCAATATCAGATTTTACAACGGAAAGACAGAATAAATCATGACCGGGCACAAACTTGCCCATAGCAAACACCTTCTTGTCTTTCCCAATAGAGACCCTATTGTTGTAAAATCTCACTTCAAGACCCTTCTTCAGCAAAGCCGGAACAGAGACCAGATTACGCCTTATGCCAGGTGCATAAAACACATCTTTGAGGACCATGATGTTGTCCCCAAGATCCAATCTGTATGATCCAATACCTTCTACATCCAGATAGGTATTGTTCCACATGTATATCCTTTGGTCTCCCTTCTTCAGTTCCTGGAAGTCGACAATTCCTTCCTTCGTCTTTGCTATGTGTCAGGTAGCACCCGAGTCGATCCACCATCCTTCAGCGTCTGTGGTTGCTGCGTTGCATTCAGTAACGCCAATGAACTCCCGCTTTCCGGATCCTCCTTGTTCTGGGCGCTTTGAGTTGCCCTTATTCCTTGCCTGAGGACAGTTGGCCTTAAAGTGACCATACTTCCTGCAAATGTAGCAAGATCCAGGAGATCCTTTCTTCCCGCGAGCTGATGGTTGGCCGGATCCCTTGAAGGAGGGCTTCACAGGTCCAAGACGCTGGTTCCCTTGTGCCTTCCGGTATTGAGCAGCATTCACCTCTTCCTCCTGCACAAGGTTGACGTCCGAGCCCTTCCTCCTAGCCAGTAGGTCTTGTTCCATTGCTAGCTGAGCTGGCAAGTCAGTTACACGCTTAACGGTTCCGTTTAGCCTAAGCGTAGTGGCAGCCATATCAAGTGACGGTGGCAGACTATTCAGAATAGTTGCCACCTGAAGCTTCTCAGGAATTTCAGTTCCTGCTGTAGCTAGGTCCTTAGCCATGACAATCATTTTGTTCACGTGTTCGGTACATTGTCACCTTCCTGCATACGGCATGAATTATACCTATGCAGCAGGAGTTGTATGTTCACGTCAGATGTGATATCATACTTCTCCTTAATAGACTGCCACATATCCTTGGCAGTACTACAGTTTTCGAACACCTTTATTAGGCTATCGTTCATGAACATAAGCATGAGACTCATAGCCTTCTAGTCATTAATTTTCCACTGTTCTAGCTCTCTCTTCTGGGCATCTGTTGGATTTTCAGGGAGAGCAGGAGCAGTGGTTTCAATGACACTATCTAAATTGTCATGTATAAGTCCATATCTAATTTTCCGGTGCCACATGTCATAGTTGGAACCGTTTAGTCGTTCTATCTTGGCCAGTTCAGACGCAATCAATTTGCTTGCCATAGTTCGTTACTGTTTTGGATAAAGTTTGGTTCAGGTATAAGGTGACAAAAAAATATGTGGTCAAACAACTAAAATTAATGTCTAATAACCTATCCTAAAAATCCAATTTTACTTTAATGAGAGTGCCAAATTTTAATTAGGTTATATGTACAGAATATAAACTATAGCAATTTGGTTACAAATAAATCTCTACCCTTTTTTTAATTAATGTGTGAATCAAGTTTTATATTAGGTTTATGTTATGGGACAAAAACAGAATTAGCATGCAAATCTAATAAAATACTGGAATTAAATATAAAGAACCTGATTAGTAGATCTGAACAACTTTGTGGAACAAGTCGCATTTGACTGCTGAACGGTTGAAGGCTAAGCGCTGAACGGGACTTGCCGCAGGATGCGAGCTGACGCCTTGAGATGCGTTTAAAAAAAGTGTAGTCCTTTGTTGCGCTGGAAGCTGATGTAGGACTAACTCGTGTGGGGCGCACTGCAATAGCCGAACAAGGGGATTGGCGGTGGCCTGAGTGGCCTGATGTTGGCTATGTTGATTGACTTTGGCTTCTGCTCTTGGATCCTCAGATCAGAGCAACGATGGCTCGGAAGGTTGAAGACGAGTTCAGACCTGTCTCCTATGAGACGCGGCAAGATCAAACGATCCAAGTCAGACTCGGATCTGTCCTTCTCGAGGCACGACGAGCTTGCATCGAGCTTGAATAACCCAAGTCTGTCTCGGATTGGACACCGACGAGGTAGGACGAGGTCGATCTGTGGCTCTGTAAGCTTGTCCGACCCCTAGCACCTCAGAGATGAATTTCGGCGTCCTAACTGCAGATCAAATCAATGAACTGATGAAGAGAAAACAAAAATTGAAATACAAGAAGACGGCGCCATCACGAAGAACTCGGAGACTTGAGCTTCGTTGAATTGGAGATCCCGTTGGGTCTGAAGTTCTGTTGGGTCGAACTCCTCTTCTGATTTAATGGCGATCGAGCTTCGGGTCGAATGCTTCGTGACTCGCCCTCAGCCATTGTTCTGGGCGAGCTCATCCCCTCCCATCTCGATCGCCCACAGGCTCCATGACCCAGCTTGGCCGAATCAAACATCACGACCTCTAGCATGGTCGATCGAGCTTTTGCCCATGTTCCCCTTCGACTGAGACTTCGAATTGAGCTTCGACGGAGTCTCGAAGTTAGGGTCGAAAACCAAACTCCACCGGAGGATGGCGAGAGCAGGACGAAGGCCCTGACGAAGCCTTATTACTGGTGGAGATGCGGAATAGAATCTTGAAGCCTTGTTGCGGGTGGAGATGACTGTTGGATCCCCATGCACCTCCCCCAACATTTAGGGTAGGTACACAATGCCACCTACAATGCGCGGAAACGGTGGCCAAATAATCCCAAGCCCGAATTCCACAGAGATGTCACCTTGGCACAAAACCAAACACCTCACGGGCATAAAAGAAAGTTGTCACCAACAAACAACCCTTTTAACGAACTTGCGACAGATATATGTAGGCACACGAATATAATACGAAAGTAGCAAACACAAAAGAGAGATATTTACCCGGGTTCGGTTGCGAACAACCTACATCCAGCATCCAATGCACCCGGTTCCACTAATGATCAAGCAAGGCATACACCGACCCCATCATCTTCTTCCTCCACAATGAGAGAATAGCTCCGAGCAACAAGACATAACCCTAGATCTCTCACCAAGCTCACACACTCTCAACCAAGTGGAAATCCTTGATAATAAAGCCTCTACAATATGTAGAGCTCCTCAAGGGACCAATCCCATACCAATGGAGATCACACCTTGGTAATATAGCTCCAAACTAGGAAGCTACCCAAGGGACTCTAGATCTCAAACATGGAAGAAGAAATGAAGACACTCACCTTGGATCTCATACAAGAAGAAGTTCCCTAGCTTTCTTCTCCTCCAATTTCAGATCCAAGCCCTCTTGGCTCTCCCAAAAGAAATGGCAGCCGGCTCTGATTCGGGGTACAAATTGTTTATTTCCCCCATATTTCTGGGTATTTTATGTGTATATCAAGTTTATTTTGGCGTTGATACGTGTCTTTTCGTGATATCGTGGTTTATTAATGCATAATCTTATTTTATACATAAAATGCGATTTCTATGGACTAATATTAGCTCCTCATATTTTTCAGGTACTCCTGGGAATTTTCCAGATTTTCTGGAATTTTTCCAGGATTTTTTGGGGCTTGTAGCTTTTTTGGTGATTTATGGGAGCTTGGGAGGCAATTCTGGGAATTATTAAAACAGAAAAAACAGAAAAAAGAAAAAAAACAAAGCCTACAAACTGGCCAGGCCCGCGGCCCGCTCTCCTGAGCGGGCCGCTACTTCGTTACTTATAACAAAAACGGAAACGAAAACATGACGTTGGCCCGCTGCTGCGGACGGGTCACGCGCGAGGCGCGTGCCCGCCCAGCAGCTGGGGCGGGCACGTGGTCCGCGCGTGCCCGCGCGTGCGCCCAGCGCCCGACCCGGCCCGCCTTTTTTCCCAAAGCGCGCGCAGCAGTTTTGCGGGTTGGGAGCCTAAAACCCCGACCCGCAATGCCCCTTGGGCTCTTTGGTGCGGTTTGGAGCAGGTTTTGGGCATTTTTCGGCCCAATTGCAGACCCGAACTGGCTGTGCGCGTTTTTAGTGGAATTTTGGGGGCTGTTTTCAGTGGTCTCTCTATTTTTTTATCAGGCTTTTGGTTGCTCTTACTTGCTTGGCTCTCAAAAAACCATTTCTAGGGCTTGGGGAGACCTTGGAGAATGAGGCAAGCTTAAGGGAAAAGCTCAAGGAGCAAGCTTGGGATCTTCTCAAAAGGGGGTTTCCTTGTATTCAAGCTTTAATTTTCATTTTTTTGAGCTTTGCTATTTGTAAAAACTCTTGGATGAATTTTTTTAAATCAATGTGGTCATCTTTGTGTAGGATGAGTAGCTAAATCTCTTAGTGTGTGTTTTGGTGGATTGATGTATGTTCGGCTTATAAATCTCATCTCTAGCTTGATTTTAACCTCTCATATGTGGATGAAACATTGAGTTAGGGTTGTCTATTGGAACCATAGTGGGGAATCCAAAGAGAGGCTCATCCTAGTGGACCCTCTCTATTGTGCCTATTGTTGATTTTTCTCATATGTTTCATTCATTACTTTTAGCACCCAATGTGTTCGATGAAATGTCATATTATTTGATCATTCTTTCCATAGCCAGATGAGAGGTTGTAGTGAATTCCGATTGAGTTCTAAGCCCGACTACATCATGAAACCACAAACACACATTTCTCATCATTGCTTGCAATCTCACGTTTTTCGTTGTTTGCATACTTGATTTTAGTTTACTTAAAAATTCGCACAACCAATCCTCACCCCCAAAGGATGGTATTTCTCATATCGTTTAAGCCAATTATGACCGTTAAACAAGTTGTCCCCGTGTTCGACCCTAGGCTCACTAGGAATATTACTACTTGGGGCGACCTCCTACACTTGGGATTTAGCACGTGCAATCTTTTGTTCACGCCAAGTTTTTGACGCTGTTACCGGGAACAACGGTTTTACCATTGACAATTACATTTCTTTTAGCTTTGCTTTGTGACGATATCATCTTTTCGTACATATTTGTATATAATTTTTACTTTGTTTGTTTTCGTTTTTTTCTTGCATACAATCGATTGCTTGGTTAGTTTATGTGGTTTCGAACACCTCGAACACATAGATTAACACGCAAACACGTAATGGAGGAAGACAACATGAACAATGATAATACTAGTAACCATGACACTAATTCTCAAGCCGAAGTCCCTAGGTCTTTGAGGGATCTTTTGAGACCCACGAGGTCTAGGTTGGCTTCATGCTTTGTGTTACCTACGGATGCAAACTCCTTTAATTTTAAACCCGGGGTAATTCAACTCCTACCCACTTTCCATGGGTTGGAGAGGAAAAACCCGTATCTTCACATAAAGGAATTTGAAGATGTATGTTCCACATGTTTTGACGGAAAAACAAGTACCGACACAATATACTTGCAGTTATTCCCTTTTTCTCTCAAAGATAAAGCCAAGAATTGGTTTAATGCTTTATCACCACGCTCAATTACTTCATGGTTGCAATTTCAAGCTGAGTTTCTAAAGAAATTTTTTCCCTTGCACATGACACAAGGATTGAAGAAGCAAATCATGAGCTTTACCCAATGCAACAAGGAGACATTCTACCAAACTTGGGAGAGGATAAAGGAACTTCTACTCTCATGTCCACACCACAGATTCGAGAAATGCCGTGCCATTGGATTCTTCTATGAAGGACTCTTACCGACATCAAATAAATATTTGGAGACAATGTGCAATGGGGAATTTTTTGATAAGGAGCCGGATGATGCATGTGATTATTTGGAGATGGTGGCGGAGAATGCACAAACATGAGACACAACTTCGGAGTTTAATAGAGGCGACTCCTCTTCGTCACAACCAACTCGTGGTGGCTTACATACTTTGAGGACCGATGATGCTATGGAAGCCCGGTTAGAAACTATGCAAAAGAAGATCCAAGCCATGGAGTTGAGGGTGGTGAAGAGTGTAGCCATGGGGCAAAGTTGTGCCATTTGCGAGACCACGGGGCATGATACTTCTAATTTCCCACACCATTTCCACATTGAAGGAGGTTTTGAGAGAACCTAATGCGGATGTGAATCAAGTGTTTAGACAAAACTTCAACTCCAACACGTATAACCAAAGCTGGAAGAATCATCCCACCTTGAGTTGGAGGCCACAAAAACCGTAACATCAAGGGCCAACACAACAATATCATCAACCATACAAGGCACCCCCTTTTAATAGCAATTACCAAGGAGGTGGTTTCCAAAGGAAGAGAGAGGAAGGAGGTGAGACCCAAATGAACTCCATGAACGAGACGTTGCAACAACTCATCCAAGTGCAACAAGTCCAAAGCCAATAATTCCAACAATTTCAACAACTCCAACAAACTCAAAATCAACAAATGGCGGAGCATTTGGAAAAGTTGACCGTAAGTCTAGAGAAGGGGAAGCTTCCATCCCAACCATTGCCCAACCCCAATATGAACTCTTCTTCATCGGCGGGAGGTTCAATGAAGCAATGCCAAGCAGTGACGACATTGAGGAGTGGCAAAATTTTTGAAAATGTGGAGCCACCTAAAGATCCACAAGTGGATGAAGTGAGAGAGAAGGAACAAATACCGGACTTGGTGCTAGAGGAGGAGCAAGGTGAAGGCACAAAAAAGAAGAATCCATCCAAGGAGCCCGAGCCTTATTCCACTCTGGTACCATTCCCTCAAAGGCTCTCCCCGCCATCCAAGGACAAGTATCAAGTGGAAATCAGGGAGATTTTTCAACGATGTCAAATTAATATTCCCTTACTTGATGCAATTAATCAAATTCTCACATATGCTAAGTTTCTTAAGGATTTGTGCATGGTGAAGAGGAATTTGAATGTGAAGGAAAAAGCTTTCTTAACGGAGCAAGTGAGCTCCATTGTGCAACACAACACTCCCCTAAAATTTAGAGACCAGGGATCCCCTATAATTGAATGCACCATAGGCACAAAGAGGATAGGTCAAGCACTTTTGGATTTGGGGTCGAGTGTTAACATATTGCCTTACCCGGTTTTTGTTCAACCAGGATTGGGTGAACTAAAAAGCACGCCGGTTGTTTTACAACTAGCAGATAGGAGTGTGAAGATTCCACGGGGTTGTATGGAGGATGCGCTTGTCCAAGTGGACAAATTCTATTACACCGTTGACTTCATTGTCCTTGACATTCAATGACCCACATCGGAGAATCCCACCCTGATAATCCTAGGAAGACCATTTTTGGTCACTTGCAACGCTTTGATAAATTGTAGGAGTGGCCAATTAAAAATTTCTTTTGGAAACATGACTCTTGAACATAATATTTCAATGCATGCAAGTTGCCACCACGAGAGGGGGAATACGATGAAGTTAACATGGTTGACTTTTTAGCTTCGGAACCTATGGACTCATGTGTTGAAGATCATTTTGGTTCCGGATTTGATAATGCTTTAGATTTTCTTGACTCTTTTTGTGAGCATATTGATGAATCTTTTCTTGTGCAGGAGACACATGCGGGACCAAGCACCAAATGTGTTCCGAGATTCGAGACATTGCCTACGGACTCCCCACCTCAAATGCCATCATCTTCGGAGCATCCCAATTTGGATTTAAAGCATCTTCCGGAATATTTGAAGTAAGCCTACCTTGGAGAGGGTGAGACATTCCCGGTGGTAATAAATTCTAACATCACACCTAAGCAAGAACATGATTGTTGGATGTATTAAGAACACACAAAACGGCTATAGGATAGACACTAGCGGATATCACAGGAATTAGCCTTTAGTGTGCTCACATCACATTTATTTGGAAGAGGATTCAAAACCATCGAGGGAGTTGCAACGTCGGCTTAACCCGATGTTGAAGGAGGTTGTAAAAAATGAACTTGTGAAATTGTTGGATGCGGGTGTCATTTACCCGATATCAGATAGTAGATGGGTGAGTCCCATCCAAATGTGCCCAAAAAGTCTAGAATCACCGTCATTAGGGACAAGAATGATGAGTTGATCCCTATGCGAACCACCACTGGTGTCACGCCCCGCTTTCCAAAACGACGGAAGCAAAACGTGACTAAGGTCCGCATGGGTCGGAGCTACGAAGCTCGGACCCACTAAGCGTCTGTGAGGTACTCCAAAACATTAAACAGGTCCTGCATATAAAAGATACGGAACAACAAAAGTACTGAAAGGGAAAAGCATTCATTTTATTCAAAAGATATCCAGAAAGTACAGAAGTCTAAACAGATGCCCAACATGGCTACAAACTGCAGAAAGAAACTACTGGTGTAAGCACCCAACCTAGACAAGAAGTAAAAACAGTGCCACGCACCCAAACTAGGAAGCAGGAAATCTCTGAATCGGTAACAGTGAGGGACCTCTAGGTCTGGTCCTCGTCAGGAACGTACTCCGGGTCAACATCCTCCGGCTCTAAGTACTAAGGTAGGTCCGGCTCATCCATGTACCATGGCTCAACACCTGATGTACAGTACCCAAGAGAAAAGGAACTGTACGTCAGGTAAAGTCTACAAGGTAGAGGTGAGAGACTTTACTGCAAGTGTAAAGTAATTTAAGAGCAACATTTTAATGGTTGATTAACATGCTGTTGTGATGACATGGAAGTTATACTATACAAGAAGTAAAGCGATGCAGGAAAGTAAACGTGACAGGCTATAGCCGTAGCGTGTGCTACCAGCTACGGGACTACCTATACAGGACATGACAACCAAGACAAGATGTGTGTGTGACACCAAAGAGAGTTTGTGCCTGCAGCGTAGAGAGTGGCCAAACTCTCTATCTGGTGGCCGCTCACCCAACCCCACCCCAAGTGCTCAAGACAAGACAAGACTGGACTGTACGAGTATCTCTCACTCCCTTGGTGAGTGCCTTGATCGGTCCATATTTTACACCTTTTTTCTGCATGTTTTCACGCCATTTCGATTGCTCATATTGCGATTTTCACGAGTATTTGACGATATTACGTTACTTTTCACTATTTCTTGTTTTTGTCGGATTTCAGGAAATATGGAGCGATCGGGAACAAAAATGAGCTTAAAGGACTTGCACATGTACCGGAGACTCGCCCATGGCTCTATCGAGGAGCTAACGGCGATGGAAGATGGGTGGAAGAAGAAGGAACCTCGTAGGAGCGACGAGGAAGCGAAAAGATGAAGAATGTGCCTTTGCAGCATATCACTCGGCCCAGTGAACCACTCACTCAGCCGAGCCAGAAGACCACTCGGCCGACCGGACCGGACACGCATCAACTGAAGAAAATGGGCGTGCACTTGGCCGAGCGACGATAGCCCACTCGGCCGAGCATGGAAACCCCCTCGCCCGAGTGGCATGAGAACAGATGCTCCAAAAACGGCCGACTTACTGTTATTTTATAGGCTTTTCAGAGTTTCCATTCTGCCGAGCAAGAACTGCCACTCGGCCGAGTGAGTAAATCTACTCGGCCGAGTCACCTCCGAAGACAGACCCCCCAAGACCCCCGACTTACTGGAATTTTACAGGGTCTGTCACTCGGCTGAGTAGAGAAGCCCACTCGACCGAGTAGAGAAGTCCACTCGGCCGAGTGATGCGAGGACACACAACACCCAGAATTTCAGACCGCCTCCCACTCTTTTACAATCTGCTATCATTCCAGCCATCAAAGTATTTTTCTCATATTTTTTATGGATAGTAGACTTCATGATGATTCCAACGCTGCCAAGAACGTGCAAATCGGAGGTCGGATGAAATCTGGGGAATTTCTGCAAGTCGACGCTGCAGTGCTAGAATTCTCACTCGGCCGAGTGAGCTTTCCCCACTCGGCCGAGTCGTAACTTGCCCAGAATCCAAGTTGTATGCAGACTGTGTTTCGGGCGCGGGTTTCAGAGGTTTTTTTGGAGGAGTTTTGCTAGGGTTTGTGGGGGAGTATATAAGGGTTTTGTAGCCACCATTAGAGGGGAGTTCCCATGAGTTCCTATATGTTCCCATATGTTTTTTAGGATTATTTTAGAGGTTAGGCCATGCCCTAGGCCCCCTCTTGGATCAAAAAGCTTGTATTTGGATTGGAATTCTTCATCAAAGCTAAGTATCATTGTTCTTCTTATTTGAATCTTTGATTTGATATCTTTTTGTATGTAAGCTATGGTTTTTATTGATTCCTATATTGTTGTTGCTATGCTTGAGTAGATTTGATGCTCTAGGGCATGGAGATGAACCCTATGGATCTAATTTCATATTTGTGATGAATGAATTTCTAAATTGCTAGAATTGCTAGGAGGTTAGGTTGTGATTGATTTATTACGGATAGCTAGGAATTTCCATCGATTTGGGGTTTGCAAGAGATTGGATTCTAATCGATGGGAATGCCTAGATATTCGATTTAGGTTTATAATCGAGATTCTCTAGACTTGTTTTGCAAGAGATTGGACCAAAGCTAGGATTTTTATTACAAATCTATACCCATATTCGTTTGCAAGAGATTGGACGAATACAAACTATCACAACCTAGATCGTAACTCGAGTTTGCACGAGAGTGGGCTCGAGGAGCGATTGAACGATGATGTCGATCCTAATGCTAGCGGCTTAGGGTAGGGTTTGCAAGAGATTAGGCCCTATCCTAGGTTTGCTATAGACCGGCAATAGCACGAGAGCGTGAGCTTGGTTCTCTATTCAGTTACGACTAGTTCACCTCGATGCAAGTCTAGTAATATTGAGATTCACTATTCACAAGGATGAATGCCGACCCGTAGTGAGAATTCCCCAGCCCTAGACACTTTTATTATATTTTATTTGAATCGATATTTGACCGACTTCTCTATCACCGACACCGACATCCATCCCCATTTCAATTACAACATTCCATAACCATCTCCACCAATAAGACATTCGTAGTCAAACCAACCTAGGATAGATTGGAGCTAACACCACCTCCTCGTGTTCGATACCCGATCGCCACTTTACCGTGCGCTTGCGGTAAGACTACGATCGTCGCCGCTCCGGGACGTGCATCCAGGGCGCGATCAAGTTTTTGGCGCCGTTGCCGGGGAGGTGTTTCCTGTTGGGTGCCAATTTGTCACAATTCGGTTGATTAGACTACATTAAAAAAATCAAAAAAAAATCAAAAAAAAACATTGAGAGAGATTTTTTCCCACCACCTGCTATTGTTATCTTTATCTCTCTTTGTACCCCTGACGTCTTTTCGAGGTTGTTTACTTTGATTGATCAGGTGCAGTTGTTGCAACGATGGTGCTTCCAAAGAAAATGCGAGCGGGCTCTATACAATCCTACATATATCTCGCTACATTCTATCAGGCTGATGGAGAATCCTTCGGGGAAGCCTTGTCTAGGTTTGAAGGAATGTTAGAAATGTTCCAGACGGAGTCAGGCCATGAGTGGAATGACTCCACGCTATTTGATATCTTCACTAGAAGGCTAAGGGGACCCTCACGTGAGTTTCTGAAGGGGATGCAAGTGGGAAAGTTCAGTGATTTGCAGTTGGAAGCAGCCTTGGAGCAAATGATAGATGATGCTCGATCTACCGGTTCACTAACCGTTACAGTAAGTAAACCATACGACCAAGTATTCATCGATTTTGTTATGGCTAATGTCTCTAGCGCAGGTACTATCATAGATGGAGTGTATGCTTCACTTGAAGGTGATCATATCCACCTTTACACTATCAACACTCCACAATTAGAGACATCTGAACTGTCAAAGGAGGACACATATATGGACCTATTGAGAAACATTGTGGACGTAGTTCGAGATTCCGGTCCATTGACAATAACGGCAGGTGATCCTTTTGAGCTTGAATTTCAAAACTTTATTACTCATTGTATCTCTTCCACAGGCATAATTGATGATGGAGTCTATGCTCTAGTTGAGGGGCACAAGACCCATTTTTACACCACGGTCGAGATACATGAGCATATATAACCATCTTGTGCCGCCTTCGCCTCCCCCTGCCACACATCTGAGTCAGAGCAGCCTATACCATCAGAGGATATTATTGAGGAGGTCATGCCTATAGTAGTGGAGCAGACCATCGAGGAGGACGTGACTTTGGACGATGACATCTGCACACAGATGAAGCCTGAATTGTGCCCCCCTCCTTTCGAGCTACCGCAGCCATCCCCACCTTCTATAGAGGCTGAGCATCCATCAGAGGACCACCCTTCCACTGACACAGAGGACGATCCCATGGAGCTTATGGCCCCCATTCAGGGAGATCTCTTTACTCCCTTACCCTTTATATTTGATCCACCTCCCGTGTATGATGTTTACTACGATTCAGATTTTGACGACTCATTGCACCTTTTGCAGGATTCACATACATATGATCAAGAGGTACGATAGGACGTATACGAGGAGGAGAGCGAGGAGTTTGCACCCATGGATGCTATTGACTATGATCAGGATGTGTGATGGGATAAGTTTGATGATGATGATGAGTTGCTTGATGAGACCCACGCATATATGCCAAAGCTACCTGAACAACATGAGGCGAACAACAAAGAGTTGATCGATATGGTACACGAGAGTAGAGATTTATTTCCAGGGAAGTGTTGTCAACCGTTTTTAATTTTAAATACTTATGTTGATGACCCTCTTTGGAATACATTTATTTTGGGGAAGAATTATCCACATCAGATTGATGCGGCTTATCTCTTGCAGGGTACAGGTGGAGTCCTTGGAGAGGTGCTGGGAGCCGCATTGCTGGAGTCTGATGGAGTCCGTGGACACACGCGTCTGGCGAAGCCACGGAAGGAGTAGTTGGAGCAGTTGCCTGCACCGTCAAAGATATTGGATCCGCCTTTTGCTATAGGTGATATCAATCCAGTAGTGTAGAAATTTTTATGCTTTAAATAAACACGAATTCTCTCGACAACGAGAGGACCGTATAGATTTGCTTGAATAAATATTACCTCATATGACGGCAACAAAAATTTTTACATCCCAAACCCATTATATATATTAACTGCCCTCTTTATATTTTGATGTGTAACATCCTTTTTGCTCACCACCCATTGAGCATTTCTTTCAAGTGAATACTCACATTCTTATTCGTTTGACTCAATCTTGCTTAGCAATGCCATGACATTTTTGATCGAGTCATTTGAATAGGATTGTTTAGAATAAGCTTGGGGGAAAGCGCTCTCATGCATCATTGCATGTGCATGTAATTGCATTAGGATTTCATGTCATTCATTTCATCATTTTTCATTCACCCCCCTATTATTATCGTTGTTCCTCATATTCTTCCACTATGATCACATTGAGGACAATGTGAAGTTTAAGCTTGGGGGAGTACATTTCCATGCCATTTAGATGCATTAGTTGCATTTCTACTTTATTTTAGGTTTTTTTTAAATTTTTCAAAAATTTTGCATCATCTTTTTGAATTTTCCATCTTATTTTCCTTTTTTGTATGTTCATGCATCATTTTGTGTGCTTGTTTCTCTTTTCTTTCATCTCTTTTATTTTTTATTTCTTTATTTTTCTTTCTCTTCTTCCGCTAGATGAATTTTGTATGATGATATCTCTTATTGCTTTATCAACCATCACGATGCTTATTATTCCTTGCCATGCTACTTAGAGTATTCCATAGTCTTGCTATTCACATGTGCTTGCAAATCTATTTCTTTTGATGATTTCTCTACATGAATACGTGATATTAATTGAAACTGAATGCATAGATTAGTGTTTAGTATGCTTTTGTTGGAAATGCACCAAGATTCACGCATCATTAGTATATCTGAAGCATCAGTTTTATTGTCTTATTAACCTTCTATTGCATGCTTGGTATGATTGTGCGCTTTACCGCTTGACTTCACTTTTTATTGAGATGATTGAGAATATCCATGCTTACATATGAGTTTTAGTTGAAGTATTATTTTATTGAACCGTTCGTGCACATCTTAGAGTGAACCGAGTGCTACATTATTTCTTTCTCCACATATATCTTTTTATTCTCTACATGTCACTTGAGTTCACCTCCTAAAGCTACATATATCGCATTTATTTCCCAAAAATCACTACAAAAGAAAAAGGTTGCTCCAAAAAGTCCAAAAAGCCAAAAAGGAGCCAAAAATCAAAAATACAAATCAAATAGCTCCTACAAAAATCCAAAAAGAAAAATGAGAAACGAAAATTTCCAAAAGAAAAAGAAAAATGTTTCTCTATCTCATTATTGGAGCCACAAAACACTTGGGAAAACCAAGGCAAAAATCCCATTTCCACTATCATATTCCTTTAGATGCGATGCCTCAAGCTAAGCTTGGGGGGGTGAACTCGTTTGACCATATGAGTGAGCACAACATTAGATTGGAGAGGTGCACGAATGAGGAAGTTTGATAATGCTGAAACTTAGCAAAATACTTTAGTTATGGAGATTTCTTATGAATCTATATAAATATGTGAATGCCATGATTTATTCCATTCTCCATTGCATGTTTGGTGTGATTCTTATATGCTTCATTTATAACTTTTGATTGAAAAGTGCATTACCAACATTTGTATATTAAATCCTATGAAATGCGTGACATGGATATGAATTGATTGTATGAATTTAAAGAATCCATTTTGTTGTTCTTAAAAGCTTGCAAGTACCATGTTTATGTAAGATATGAAATCCTTATAGCATGTGATTTGTATTTTCCAAGTTATCGTGATGTGTAGCTTATGGCTTGAGATCTGAGAGAAGAATCTAGCGACCCCTTCCACCTCGTGTTCTCTCTTTTTCTTTCATTTCATTTCCTTTGTTTTCATGTCCCGAGTTCGTCTCTTTACTTATCTTCCTCGAGGACGAGTAAGAGGCAAGCTTGGGGGATTTTGATCGGTCCATATTTTACACCTTTTTTCTGCATGTTTTCACGCCATTTCGATTGCTCATATTGCGATTTTCACGAGTATTCGACGATATTACGTTACTTTCACTATTTCTTGTTTTTGTCGGATTTCAGGAAATATGGATCGATCGGGAACAAAAATGAGCTTAAAGGACTTGCCCATGTACCGGAGCCTCGCCCATGGCTCTATCGAGGAGTTAACGACGATGGAAGATGGGTGGAAGAAGAAGGAACCTCGTAGGAGCGACGAGGAAGCGAAAAGATGAAGAATGTGCCTTTGCAGCATATCACTCGGTCGAGTGAACCACTCACTCGGCCGAGCCAGAAGACCACTCGGCCGACCGGACCGGACACGCATCAACTGAAGAAAATGGGCGTGCACTCGGCCGAGTGACGATAGCCCACTCGGCCGAGCATGGAAACCCCCTCACCCAAGTGGCATGAGAACAGACGCTTCGAAAACGGCCGACTTACTGTTATTTTACTGGCTTTTCAGAGTTTCCATTCGGCCGAGCAAGAACTGCCACTCGGCCGAGTGAGTAAATCTACTCGGCCGAGTCACCTCCGAAGACAGAGCCACCAAGACCCCTCGACTTACTAGAATTTTACAGGGTCTGTCACTCGACCGAGTAAAGAAGCCCACTCGACAGAGTAGAGAAGTCCACTCGGCCGAGTGATGCCGAGGACACACATCGCCCAGAATTTCAGACCGCCTCCAACTCTTTTGAAATCTGCTATCATTCCAGCCATCAAAGTATTTTTCTCATATTTTTTATGGATAGTAAACTTCATGATGATTCCAATGCTGCCAAGAACGCGCAAATCGGAGGTCGAATGAAATCTGGGGAATTTCTGCAAATCGACGCTGCAGTGCTGGAATTCTCACTCGGCCGAGTGAGCTTTCCCCACTCGGCCGAGTCGTAACTTGCCCAGAATCCAAGTTGTACGCAGACTGTGTTTCGGGCGCGGGTTACAGAGGTTTTTTTGGGGGAGTTTTGCTAGGGTTTTGGGGGAGTATATAAGGGTTTTGTAGCCACTATTAGAGGGGAGTTCCCATGAGTTCCCATAGGTTCCCATATGTTTTCTTAGGATTATTTTAGAGGTTAGGCCATGCCCTAGGCCCCCTCTTGGATCAAAAAGCTTGTATTTGGATTGGAATTCTTCATCAAAGCTAAGTATCATTGTTCTTCTTATTTGAATCTTTGATTTGATATCTTTTTGTATGCAAGCTATGGTTTTTATTGATTCCTATATTGTTGTTGCTATGCTTGAGTAGATTTGATGTTCTAGGGAATGGGGATGAACCCTATGGATCTAATTTCATATTTGTGATGAATGAATTTCTAAATTGCTAGAATTGGTAGGAGGTTAGGTTGTGATTGATTTATTACGGATAGCTAGGAATTTCCATCGATTTGGGGTTTGCAAGAGATTGGATTCTAATCGATGGGAATACCTAGATATTCGATTTAGGTTTATAATCGAGATTCTCTAGACTTGGTTTACAAGAGATTGGACCAAAGCTAGGATTTTTATTACAAATCTATACCATATTCGTTTGCAAGAGATTAGACGAATACGAACTATCACAACCTAGATCGTAACTCGAGTTTGCACGAGAGTGGGCTCGAGGAGCGATTGAACGATGATGTCGATCCTAATGCTAGCGGCTTAGGGTAGGGTTTGCAAGAGATTGGGCCCTATCCTAGGTTTGCTATAGACCGATAATAGCGCGAGAGCGTGAGCTTGGTTCTCTATTCAGTTACGACTAGTTCACCTCGACGCAAGTCTAGTAATATTGAGATTCACTATTCACAAGGATGAATGCCGACCCGTAGTGGGAATTCCCCAGCCCTAGACACTTTTATTATATTTTATTTGAATCGATATTTGACCGACTTCTCTATCATCGACACCGACATCCATCACCATTTCAATTACATCATTCCATAACCATCTCCACCAATAAGACATTCGGAGTCAAACCAACCTAGGATAGATTAGAGCCAACACCACCTCCTCATGTTCGATACCCGCTCGCCACTTTACCGTGCGCTTGCGGTAAGACTACGATCGTCGTCGCTCTGGGACGTGCATCCGGGGCGCGATCAAGTTTTTGGCGCCGTTGCCGGGGAGGTGTTTCCTGTTGGGTGCCAATTTGTCACAATTCGGTTGATTAGACTACATTAAAAAATCAAATAAAAAATCAAAAAAAAACATTGAGAGAGATTTTTTCCCACCACCTGCTATTATTATCTTTATCTCTCTTTGTACCACTGACGTCTTTTCCAGGTTGTTTACTTTGATTGATCAGGTGCAGTTGTTGCAACGATGGTGCTTCCAAAGAAAATGCGAGCGGGCTCTATACAATCCTACATATATCTCGCTACATTCTATCAGGCTGATGGAGAATCCTTCGGGGAAGCCTTGTCTAGGTTTGAAGGAATGTTAGAAATGTTCCAGACGGAGTCAGGCCATGAGTGGAATGAATCCATGCTATTTGATATCTTCACTAGAAGGCTAAGGGGACCCTCACGTGAGTTTCTGAAGGGGATGCAAGTGGGAAAGTTCAGTGATTTGCAGTTGGCAACAGCCTTGGAGCAAATGATAGATGATGCTCGATCTACCGGTTCACTAACCGTTACGGTAAGTAAACCATACGACCAAGTATTCATCGATTTTGTTATGGCTAATGTCTCTAGCGCAGGTACTATCATAGATGGAGTGTATGCTTCACTTGAAGGTGATCATATCCACCTTTACACTATCAACACTCCACAAATAGAGACATCTAAACTGTCAAAGGAGGACACATATATGGACCTATTGAGAAATATTGTTGACGTAGTTCGAGATTCCGGTCCATTGACAATAACGGCAGGTGATCCTTTTGAGCTTGAATTTCAAAAATTTATTACTCATTGTATCTCTTCCACATGCACAATTGATGATGGAGTCTATGCTCTAGTTGAGGGGCATAAGACCCATTTTTACACCACGGTCGAGATACATGAGCCTATATAACCACCTTGTGCCGCCTTCGCCTTCCCCTGCCACCCATCTGAGTCAGAGCAGCCTATACCATCAGAGGATATTATTGAGGAGGTCATGCCTATAGTAGCGGAGCAGACCATCGAGGAGGACGTGACTTTGGACGATGACATCTGTGTAGGGATTTCCGGGACCCTTAGGGCACAAAAACTCTATGCCCGTCCTAAGTCGGACGGAACATAGACAGAAAAGCAGCGGAAAATAATCATGTTAATCTAATTAACATTTAACCATAAGGTCCAAGACCCTAATCCAAGATCTATGCCGACTTGGGATGGGTCTGACCATCCCAAGAAGGATCTAGCCTACTGCGATTAAATTAAACTAATGCTAATAAACACATACCCGGAATCTCAACCCTGGAGCAGGCGAGATGTTCCGCACCATCTTTCGAGCTGCTCCCGTCCCACACCGAGCCGCTCCTTGAACCGCTCCCTGAACTGCTCCTCGAACCGCTCCGCATCCCGAGGAGATCAATCCCGTGTCGCCGAGCCAACCAACCGCCGAAGAAAGTTTCACGCGAGTGAAACCTCCGCCTAGATTTCGGATCTGAATCCGAACTCCTTTGCGGCTTTGCTAGAGCCCTCAGGAGCAAGGAAGAAATTTATTGGGAGAGGAGAAATATTAATTTAAGCTTAGATCCGAGCGTGCTCCAAGATTTACGAGAGCCGCTCAGATCTAGAGCTTGGGACGAGTTATGAGGAAGGGGGAGGGCCTCTATTTATAGAGGCGGCTGACTCTCCCCTTTTCTCCACAACCGAGGTGGGACTATTAATTTGGGATTAATTAAATCAAGTTAGTTTGCCTTTCACAAAGGGCAAACTTCCTCGAATTTTAACTCCCTCACCGTTGAGCTTCAATGTTGGTACAACCTACCAAATCGAAGAGGGTTCAACGGTGAACGCGTAGGAAAAAACGGCTCGTCAATCCGAGTCCGTTTGACCCTTCAAACAATTGTCCAAAGTTAGCCAAAAGTCATGCTTCTCTTAGAAAAGTAGCCGTCAAGAAAATCCCAGGTTTCAAAAAACCTTAACCAGAAAATTCGGGCTTGGTGGGCCTCCATTTTCGCTGGTTTCAGCCCAACAGTTTGGGCTGACTTGTTTTGGCTATAACTTGTGCATTTGGACTCCGTTTTTGACGCGGTTTGAACCTGCGTTTAGAGCGGGACGATTCCGTCATCTAGGTAACCTTTTCAACGCGTTTATTTAATTAAATATAGTCTTAAACAATTTAAGACACATTTAATCTCTTTTGAATCATATGCAAATTAGTCCCTATCTAGGCTTAAATTTTCATTTGCATCAAATACAAATGATCTGAGGGCATATTTCTCTACATCTCCCACTTGCACTCAGGATCATTTATTCCGAATGCAGGAGATTATTGCAAACGTCTTTTGCAATATTTATCCCTTGCATCAAATGCATATTCTCCCTAATGTTTCTATCTATTACTAGACGAAGGTCGTACTCTATGTGAGACCTTACAGCCTGACCCTTACAACAGGTTGGGCTCGAAGCCCTATACGGCAGTGACCACGAGCAGTGGTTGCCGTCCCTGCTTCAGGAATCATCATTATGTTGTTGACTCATTGACATGAGTATTGTCGGGACCACCCTGACTGTTTCCGTGATGAGTTCCGCAGTTATAGTCTCTTCGTCTAAACTATGTCGTGTAGATCAATTCTAGGGTACGGTCAAACTGTCAACCCCAATAACTTGACTCCGGTTAGTTTCTCTCGATCTTTTAGTCAAAAATGTTGGACTTCTTCCAACATACTCTGGCCAGAGTTTTTACTAAAGACCGAACTAACCCTACGACACTAACTCCCATTGACCGGGAGAGACGAATCCTCTCTTGGTCATTACTCTCCTCATACGCTTCAAGTGTCACCCAATCAAAGACCTTTCGACAGGCCTTGCCTCGAAGCTAGGTCATTTGATCTAAGTGGCACCGTTCACGCACAGGTTCGTCAAAATGACCTCAAGTCAAAAGACCAACTAGCCTATCATCAATCAGAGTCATCATTAACAGATTGGTCAATATAACCATATGATAACTCTTGTGGATCGTTCAGTGAACTCATTCTCTAATGAGCACCTGTGTCATGTCTACGACTTCGCCAAGTCAAGCGATCATGAGATCATCGCCACCGCTAAATGGTGAAGACTAAGACACAATGGTCTATCCGATGTTTCGATATCCTTGTCTCGAAACATCTACGACCACGAACCCTTTTAGACTTATGCTACAGACGGTCAAACATTTCTCCATGATTGAGATACTCATCTCGATACATGTTTGACCTTGCATAAAGTCTCAGGACTTTAACTAAGTTAATATCAAATGTTAACTACATTATAACATAACTTTAGATAAATTATTACCAAACAGCTTACTGTTATTTCGAACAAGATGTTTGTGCTATTCACACATGAAGATAGATAGCCTCGAGGGTATCATCTCTCAACATCTCCCACTTGCACTCAGGCCCATTTATCTCGGTATCTAATACCGTTTTTACACATAAGTTTTCCCGACTTCATGTGATAGAGCCTTTGTGAGTGGATCTGCTAAAACCGTCTACACTATAGACTTAAGGTGCTTCTATGTTCATATTAGACCAACCATTTGAATCTCATTCAAATAATTCATTTGGTTTGTCGGAATCCATAATATTTTTATTTACTTGGATCTTATCCAGTTCATCGTACATTACGATGATTAGTTATTGGTCATTTCAATTGGCTCATATCTATTTCTGACAAAGTATCAAACTCTTTTGATCACTTCGTCAAAAATATATGTTCCATCTCTTTGATGCCTCGCATGTAATTTATACGCTCCCACTGAACTTGAAAACTTTTTGGTTAATTCATATAAGTCGGTCCGTCTAAATCATATTTAGAAAAACAAACTTATAAGTGAATGCTTCAATTTTCATGGTCAACTTAAGCGTTTACATCAAGTTTGGTCCGAGTAGATCTGTACACATCTGCTGGTGGAAACCGGTTTTATTATAATCCGTTTTATAGGAATTAAGATGAAAACCGTTCTCGACCAACATGATTGTACTTCACAATTTCCTTTCTGCTCCTAATCTTTCAACTTAAAGATTTACTTGCAGAAAGTGAGGAAACATTTTCCTTGGGCACGTAAACTAAATTCCAAAATTTATTTACGCACACTGACCTATTCTAATTGCATCAAGTTTTAAATCAGAGTTACTACTCCGAATTTCATTCTAGAAGTTGGCTAAGTCATCATCAATTATGATGTCTAACTCGACTCTTCGTCTCACGAGATTCGAGTAATTATACAACTTCTTAATGATTGATTTTATGAATATCTTATTGATATGTCCTCATAGAACATTATCAAAACCTAGGCATTACTATCTGGGACTTAACCCAGAGGGAGGACTTAACTCAGAGTCACTTGCTATGGATCGCACCAAGTCTAACTCAGTGTGATTCATACTTTTAACACATAATGTGTTAACAGACTTGACCTGAGAGAAAATCACATTTTCTTTTAGTTACGCAAGATTTTATGTAGCTAAGTATTTGACCATTCGATCTAATCGAATCAGTTTAAATACTTTAGTCTTTCGTTCTTTATTTTATCAGACTTGTGTTTCATCAAGAACACGTGTCTTAATAAATTATACGAATAACTTATTTTGGTTGATCTAGACTCGGGTACATCAGTATGTACCAGACTGAGTTCGACAACTCATTCTCCCACTGTCTTACAGATGGGTTTCGGCCAATTTTATCTCAGAGGATAAGACTCACAAGTGTCCGTAGACTTCATAATACGAGAGGTCAGACCCCTCTTTATGTGACTTGTGAAGCTTAGTCTCTCGATACGGCCTAGTCTATTTTGCCAAATAAGTTTGCTACTATCTTGTGTACTTATATATTAACATTTAATATATTATAGTTATTACAAATTACTAACACAAAACATTGCTTTGGAAGCAAGGTGACGACATTCGTCAAATTGTGTTAGACGTCTTTTGTATAACAATAATTATGAAATCGTGACATCAAAATATGTCACATTTTCATATCCTCCTACTTATGCCTTTATTAATGATAAATTAAACTAACTTTCTCAATTGACTTTTCCGGAGTGCCTTCTTCCTTTTCTAAATCACATTTAGATATTTAAATAGCCCAACATAAATAAATAGCTACACAAGCGTCTCATGTATCCAAACGCCTGAGAGTTGCAATCTTGAGTGTAGCTCAAGAAGTTGCTTGTCTCAAGATCCGGTTGGGATACATAGCCTTGCATCGCTCATGCACTCGTATTCGACTCAAACAATTTGATCGAATTTTGAACTTTACGGATCAAAATTGTTTGTCCTTACAACCTTGAGGGTAGCTCGACAAGTTGTAGGGAGAAACATATTTCGAATATCATATATGTTCAAGCTGCCTCATATAGAGACGGGTGACATGTAGCGTGAATTTATTTGTTGGACCCAAAACTTAATGAAATCGTATTTCTTAAGTCTGTTCTTTAGAAGGTCATTTTAATGTCAACGAGAATATAGTTTAATCCTATCAATTAGAATTTAACTTGATATTCAATTAATCAACCTATTTGACCAATTAACTAATTCCATTAAAAAAATTATATTTTGATTCCTTCGGTAAACATAGTCTTGCCCTAGTTTTGGCATGTGTTCAAAATTAAATATAGGTAGAATGGCTTTTATCTATCTATATCCTCCCACTATTTTTACGATCGTTTCAAAGCTTAATAACGAACGATTTAATCAAATTAAAATATTTAAAATTTAGTGAAAGAGGGATCCAATCATCCTGAACCTCACAACCTTGAGGAGACTCAACAAGTTGATTGGTTCTACGATTGGTAGACTAACTCTTAGTCAATCACATCACATGTGACTCCCTATCGTTTTTTACCCACAGTCACTTATGATCTTGAGGAGACTCAACAAATCATAATGACTGGTCTAGTCAGACCCTTGATTTCGTGTCCAGATTTGACTTAGATCGATGCTCGAGGAGACCCGACGTATCGATTTGGGTCAAGTCTAGACTACATCACATGTATGTTGGAGTTTGTTCCTTAAAGATGAACATGTCATAGCTTGAGGAGACTCAACAACTATAATTGTCTTCTTTGAGTTACCAAGCTCCAAAATCAAGGAGGGATACAGATTAATCTTTAATAAGATTTATAACGCATTGACTAGATATAGTCCAGGGTGTCATACAATCATGATTCGCGACATTGCGGTCCAGCAGAACACAGCCAGGGAATTGACTAAGCCAGGATCACTGCCCCTTGGACTAGCATGGGTTGATCCAGAACTCTTAGCCAAGCACATTGACTGGATCATGGTCCATTGAATGAAGCTTGTCACTTTTATATGTGTGCCATAGACTAAACAGCTTTTATTAACAACTAATTAATCCTATCAACTAGTTGCATCCTTAAATTCAAAATTTTAGGATTTGTTTAATAACTTTTATTAAGACCTTATCAACTATAAGGTTCGCATGCTATCCTAATCGTTATTAGGATTTTAATAAACTTTATTAACAACGCCAAAAGTGAAGTCCTTTAATGAGAATTAATTATAACAATTAGAATTAAGATTCATTAAAAGGACCACCCTAATCATGAATTAGGTCTTAAAGGGTTGTTAAAAGTTTTATTAAAACATAGCATGTCATTAAAATTCAAGTAATAAATTTTAATCATTTTTAATGGCTAACCTAAAGGGTTGTCTTGTGTTATCAAATAAGGGACAAGAAGAACTAGCCATTAAAATAAAGCTACACTAATTTATCGCATAAAGATAGTGCACAACTATTTAACAATTAAATAGACTAAGTTTATCGCATAAACAATTTTAGCATGCATACATAAATTTAACATTTAAATTTAAAATATGATTTTAAAAATATTTTATTTTTATCTCATAAAAACTTGTTTTTTAAAATCACAAATTTGCATGCTACTTTAAAAAATTCATCTCATAAAAATTTTAACCTTTAAAATCAGTTTTAAAATATCTCATAAAATTAAAACATCATTTTAAAAAACTTTCATGCTTAAAATTTTATCATATAAAATTTTTAGGCACTTTAAACTTATCGCATAAATTTTAAAAGATTTAAAATTAGTTTTAAAAATTATCGCATAACTTGTAAAACGTCATTAAAAAATTTCCATATTCAAAAATTTATCACATAGATTTTTAAACATCAAAAACATTTTTAAAATTTATCTCATAACTTTAAAAACATTTTTTAAAAGTATTTAAAAGCATTTCATGTGTTTAAAGAAATCGCAGGTTAGATCGTTACGCAGACCTGGCTTTGATACCACTGTAGGGATTTCCGGGACCCTTAGGGCACAAAAACGCTATGCCCGTCCTAAGTCGGACGGAACATAGACAGAAAAGCAGCGGAAAATAATCATGTTAATCTAATTAACATTTAACCCTAAGGTCCAAGACCCTAATCCAAGATCTATGCCGACTTGGGATGGGTCTGACCATCCCAAGAAGGATCTAGCCTACTGCGATTAAATTAAACTAATGCTAATAAACACATACCCGGAATCTCAACCCTGGAGCAGGCGAGATGTTCCGCACCATCTTCCGAGCTGCTCCCGTCCCACGCCGAGCCGCTCCTTGAACCGCTCCCTGAACCGCTCCTCGAACCGCTCCGCATCCCGAGGCGATCAATCCCGTGTCGCCGAGCCAACCAACCGCCGAAGAAAGTTTCACGCGAGTGAAACCTCCGCCTAGATTTCGGATCTGAATCCGAACTCCTTTGCGGCTTTGCTAGAGCCCTCAGGAGCAAGGCAGAAATTTATAGGGAGAGGAGAAATATTAATTTAAGCTTAGATCCGAGCGTGCTCCAACATTTACGAGAGCCGCTCAGATCTAGAGCTTAGGACGAGTTATGAGGAAGGGGGAGGGCCTCTATTTATAGAGGCGGCTGACTCTCCCCTTTTCTCCACAACCGAGGTGGACTATTAATTTGGGATTAATTAAATCAAGTTAGTTTGCCTTTCACAAAGGGTAAACTTCCTCGAATTTTAACTCCCTCACCGTTGAGCTTCAATGTTGGTACAACCTACCAAATCGAAGAGGGTTCAACGGTGAACGCGTAGGAAAAAACGGCTCGTCAATCCGAGTCCGTTTGACCCTTCAAACAATTGTCCAAAGTTAGCCAAAAGTCATGCTTCTCTTAGAAAAGTAGCCGTCAAGAAAATCCCAGGTTTCAAAAAACCCTAACCAGAAAATTCGGGCTTGGTGGGCCTCCATTTTCGCTGGTTTCAGCCCAACAGTTTGGGCTGACTTGTTTTGGCTATAACTTGTGCATTTGGACTCCGTTTTTGACGCGGTTTGAACCTGCGTTTAGAGCAGGACGATTCCGTCATCTAGGTAACCTTTTCAACGCGTTTATTTAATTAAATATAGTCTTAAAAAATTTAAGACACATTTAATCTCTTTTGAATCATATGCAAATTAGTCCCTATCTAGGCTTAAATTTTCATTTGCATCAAATACAAATGATCTGAGGGCATATTTCTCTACAATCTACACACAGATGAAGCCCGAATTGTGCCCCCCTCCTTTCGAGCTACCGCAGCCATCCCCACCTTCTATAGAGGCTGAGCATCTATCAGAGGACCACCCTTCCACTGACACAGAGGACGATCCCATGGAGCTTATGGCCCCCATTCAGGGAGATCTCTTTACTCCCTTGCCCTTTATATTTGATCCACCTCCCGTGTATGATGTTTACTACGATTCAGATTTTGACGACTCATTGCACCTTTTGCAGGATACACATACATATGATCAAGAGGTACGATGGGACGTATACGAGGAGGAGAGCAAGGAGTTAGCACCCATGGATGCTATTGACTATGATCAGGATGTGCGATGGGATAAGTTTGATGATGATGATGAGTTGCCTGATGAGACCCACACATATATGCCAAAGCTACCTGAACAACATGAGGCGAACAACAAAGAGTTGATCGACGTGGTACACGAGAGTAGAGATTTATTTCCAGGGAAGTGTTGTCAACCGTTTTTAATTTTAAATACTTATGTTGATGACCCTCTTTGGAATACATTTATTTTGGGGAAGAATTATCCACATCAGATTGATGCGGCTTATCTCTTGCAGGGTACAGGTGGAGTCCTTGGAGAGGTGCTGGGAGCCGCATTGCTGTAGTCTGATGGAGTCCGTGGACACACACGTCTGGCGAAGCCACGGAAGGAGTAGTTGGAGCAGTTGCCTGTACCGTCAAAGATATTGGATCCGCCTTTTGCTATAGGTGATATCAATCCAGTAGTGTAGAAATTTTTATGCTTTAAATAAACACGAATTCTCTCGACAACGAGAGGACCGTATAGATTTGCTTGAATAAATATTACCTCATATGACGGCAACAAAAATTTTTACATCCCAAACCCATTATATATATTAACTGCCCTCTTTATATTTTGATGTGTAACATCCTTTTTGCTCACCACCCATTGAGCATTTCTTTCAAGTGAATACTCAGATTCTTATTCGTTTGACTCAATCTTGCTTAGCAATGCCATGACATTTTTGATCGAGTCATTTGAATAGGATTGTTTAGCATAAGTTTGGGGGAAAGCGCTCTCATGCATCATTGCATGTGCATGTAATTGCATTAGGATTTCATGTCATTCATTTCATCATTTTTCATTCACCCCCCTATTATTATCGTTGTTCCTCATATTCTTTCACTATGATCACATTGAGGACAATGTGAAGTTTAAGCTTGGGGGAGTGCATTTCCATGCCATTTAGATGCATTAGTTGCATTTCTACTTTATTTTAGGTTTTTTTTTTAATTTTTCAAAAATTTTGCATCATCTTTTTGAATTTTCCATCTTATTTTCCTTTTTTGTATGTTCATGCATCATTTTGTGTGCTTGTTTCTCTTTTCTTTCATCTCTTTTATTTTTTATTTCTTTATTTTTCTTTCACTTCTTCCGCTAGATGAATTTTGTATGATGATATCTCTTATTGCTTTATCAACCATCACGATGCTTATTATTCCTTGCCATGCTACTTAGAGTATTCCATAGTCTTGCTATTCACATGTGCTTGCAAATCTATTTCTTTTGATGATTTCTCTACATGAATACGTGATATTAATTGAAACTGAATGCATAGATTAGTGTTTAGTATGCTTTTGTTGGAAATGCACCAAGATTCACGCATCATTAGTATATCTGAAGCATCAGTTTTATTGTCTTATTAACCTTCTATTGCATGCTTGGTATGATTGTGCGCTTTACCGCTTGACTTCACTTTTTATTGAGATGATTGAGAATATCCATGCTTACATATGAGTTTTAGTTGAAGTATTATTTTATTGAACCGTTCGTGCACATCTTAGAGTGAACCGAGTGCTACATTATTTCTTTCTCCACATATATCTTTTTATTCTCTACATGTCACTTGAGTTCACCTCCTAAAGCTACATATATCGCATTTATTTCCCAAAAATCACTACAAAAGAAAAAGGTTGCTCCAAAAAGTCCAAAAAGCCAAAAAGGAGCCAAAAATCAAAAATACAAATCAAGTAGCTCCTACAAAAATCCAAAAAGAAAAATGAGAAACGAAAATTTCCAAAAGAAAAAGAAAAATGTTTCTCTATCTCATTATTGGAGCCACAAAACACTTGGGAAAACCAAGGCAAAATCCCATTTCCACTATCATATTCCTTTAGATGCGATGCCTCAAGCTAAGCTTGGGGGGTGAACTCGTTTGACCATATGAGTGAGCACGACATTAGATAGGAGAGGTGCACGAATGAGGAAGTTTGATAATGCTGAAACTTAGCAAAATACTTTAGTTATGGAGATTTCTTATGAATCGATATAAATATGTGAATGCCATGATTTATTCCATTCTCCATTGCATGTTTGGTGTGATTCTTATATGCTTCATTTATAACTTTTGATTGAAAAGTGCATTACCAACATTTGTATATTAAATCCTATGAAATGCGTGACATGGATATGAATTGATTGTATGAATTTAGAGAATCCCTTTTGTTGTTCTTAAAAGCTTGCAAGTACCATGTTTATGTAAGATATGAAATCCTTATAGCATGTGATTTGTATTTTCCAAGTTATCGTGATGTGTAGCTTATGGCTTGAGATATGAGAGAAGAATCTAGCGACCCTTTCCACCTCGTGTTCTCTCTTTTTCTTTCATTTCAATTCCTTTGTTTTCATGTCCCGAGTTCGTCTCTTTACTTATCTTCCTCGAGGAAGAGTAAGAGGCAAGCTTGGGGGATTTTGATCGGTCCATATTTTACACCTTTTTTCTGCATGTTTTCACGCCATTTCGATTGCTCATATTGCGATTTTCACGAGTATTTGACGATATTACGTTACTTTTCACTATTTCTTGTTTTTTTCGGATTTCAGAAAATTTGGAGCGATCGGGAACAAAAATGAGCTTAAAGGACTTGCACATGTACCGGAGCCTCGCCCATGGCTCTATCGAGGAGTTAACGGCGATGGAAGATGGGCGTGAAGAAAATGGGCGTGCACTCGGCCGAGCGACGATAGCCCACTCGGCCGAGCATGGAAACCCCCTCGCCCGAGTGGCTTGAGAATAGACGCTTCGAAAATTGCCGACTTACTGTTATTTTACAGGCTTTTCAGAGTTTCCATTCGGCCGAGCAAGAACTGCCACTCGGCCGAGTGAGTAAATCTACTCGGCCGAGTCACCTCCGAAGACAGACCCACCAAGACCCTCGACTTACTGGAATTTTACAGGGCCTGTCACTCGGCCGAGTAGAGAAGCCCACTCGACCGAGTAGAGAAGTCCACTCGGCCGAGTGATGCCGAGGACACACAGCGCCCAGAATTTCAGACTGCCTCCAACTCTTTTGAAATCTGCTATCATTCCAGCCATCAAAGTATTTTTCTCATATTTTTTATGCATAGTAGACTTCATGATGATTCCAATGCCGCCAAGAACGCGCAAATCAGAAGTCGGATGAAATCTGGGGAATTTCTGCAAGTCGACGCTGCATTGCTGGAATTCTCACTCGGCCGAGTGAGCTTTCCCCACTCGGCCGAGTCGTAACTTGCCCAGAATCCAAGCTGTACGCAGACTGTGTTTCGGGCGCGGGTTTCAGAGGTTTTTTGGGGGAGTTTTGCTAGGGTTTTTGGGGGAGTATATGAGGGTTTTGTAGCCACCATTAGAGGGGAGTTCCCATGAGTTCCCATAGGTTCCCATATGTTTTCTTAGGATTATTTTAGAGGTTAGGCCATGCCATAGGCCCCCTCTTGGATCAAAAAGCTTGTATTTGGATTGGAATTCTTCATCAAAGCTAAGTATCATTGTTCTTCTTATTTGAATCTTTGATTTGATATCTTTTTGTATGCAAGCTATGGTTTTTATTGATTCCTATATTGTTGTTGCTATGCTTGAGTAGATTTGATGTTCTAGGGCATGGGGATGAACCCTATGGATCTAATTTCATATTTTTGATGAATGAATTTCTAAATTGCTAGAATTGCTAGGAGGTTAGGTTGTGATTGATTTATTACGGATAGCTAGGAATTTCCATCGATTTGGGGTTTGCAAGAGATTGGATTCTAATCGATTGGAATGCCTAGATATTCGATTTAGGTTTATAATCGAGATTCTCTAGACTTGGTTTGCAAGAGATTGGACCAAAGCTTGGATTTTTATTACAAATCTATACCCATATTCGTTTGCAAGAGATTAGACGAATACGAACTATCACAACCTAGATCGTAACTCGAGTTTGCACGAGAGTGGTCTCGAGGAGCGATTGAACGATGATGTTGATCCTAATGCTAGCGGCTTAGGGTAGGGTTTGCAAGAGATTGGGCCCTATCCTAGGTTTGCTATAGACCGGCAATAGCACAAGAGCGTGAGCTTGGTTCTCTATTCAGTTACGACTAGTTCACCTCGACACAAGTCTAGTAATATTGAGATTCACTATTCACAAGGATGAATGCCGACCCGTAGTGGGAATTCCCCAGCCCTAGACACTTTTATTATATTTTATTTGAATCGATATTTGACCGACTTCTCTATCACCGACACCGACATCCATCACCATTTCCATTACAACATTCCATAACCATCTCCACCAATAAGACATTCGTAGTCAAACCAACCTAGGATAGATTGAAGCCAACACCACCTCCTCGTGTTTGATACCCGCTCACCACTTTACCGTGCGCTTGCGGTAAAACTACAATCGTTCTCCAGGTGTATATCCGGGTCTGATCAAGTTTTTGACGCCGTTGCCGGGGATTTATCTCCGTGCATTTGCGCCGTAGTCGGTTGTGCTCTTGGGTTGCATTCTGAAGCGATCATGCCTCTCCCCACGGTCTACTGGGACGCTCACTCCCCTGGTGAGGCACCGAGACTTCCCGTAAGGTGTACACAAAAGGAACACCCACTCCTTTAGTGTGCTCCCCAAGAATTCCCACGGTCTGCCAGGACGCTCACTCCTCTAGTGAGACACCAAGACACCCGTAAGGTATACATGGTCTGCCGGGACGCACACTCCCCTGGTGAGACGCCGAGATACCTGTAAGGTATACACGGTCTGTCAGGATGCTCACTCTCTTGGTGAGACACCAAGACACCCGTAAGGTATACTACATGAACTGAAGAAGACAAGATATGACCAGTTATGAATGTTCTGTTGTTCAGTTGTTATTCTAGGGGGTCCACACGCACGCACACACAGGTGGAACCTATGGTAGCAGTTGTTGTTGTTGTTGATTCTAGGGGGTCCACACACACACACACAAAGATATGTCCTATGGTGTCAGTTGTTGTTCATGCTTAGACTTCGTCGTTAAGTCTAAGCTATCAAGGGGGTCCCGGACGCTATCATTTCACGTCCGGTTCTCTTTAAATGTACTTTAACTTTTAAGAAGGTGATGGCCTAAACGTGGACGTAAGAACACAAGTGTAAACACTTGCCTGCGGAGGCGAGTGAGTCGTCAGTCTGGAGCGTCTCGTCGAAGCGGCGCATCGGTGAGGGTCCGTCTTAAACGGGACAACGGCGATGTCAGATCACGTTTTTCATCAATCCCATTAGGATTTGTTTCTAAATTCAGCGGGACTACCCTAACAGTCAAAAGTCACATATTTTTGATTCGTTTTAGCCTAATCGACGTTCTACCCTATGTGCACAGATATTCAAGTCCGTTCGTCAATGTCTAAGGTTGAACAACATTTTAAAGGAGCAGAAATATAAACTTAGTTATCGTTGATGACTTTTAGATTAGGTTTTGATGTTTTACGGTGTGGGTTACTACGAGTGAGAGAACCAACCTGGTGCGACGAACACGCACGAGTCTGACGTCGGGTCTGGAAAATCGTGCTGGACCACGTCGTCTCCCGTTCCTCGACTGCAGGTAGCACAGTAAGGAAGTCGTCTCGGGATCGTTCTGGGATCATTTCGGCTACAGGTAGCGCAGCAAAATGACACGACAACGGTAATGGCATCGGGAGATGGTGCCAGGTCTACATAGTGCGTGAACTCCTAGGGCACAAGGGGCAGCCGTCGACCACGGAGGATGGCCAACAGCGAGATCTCAAGGGAGAGGGGCTGTCAAGAGGGGTGCGGCCTGCGCGTGGCTTGGCCGGGGGTCACCATGGATATACGGCCGTGGCTAGGGGAGGCCGGATCTACCGTCAAGGGAGGGGGCCTGCCGTGGGTGGATGAGGTCGGAGGGAGGTCTGTGCGGCCTAGGGGGAGGCCGGTAGGGCTATCGTTGGTCGGATGAAAGTGCGCATGAGGGTTTCGAGGGCTCAAGGGGCAGCTGTGCATGGTTACTTGCCGTGGGGGTAGGAGAAGAGAGAGGAGGAGGGAACAACAGCTTGGGGTGATGCGCACGTGGAGGTACTGGCTGTGGGGAGGCCGGCGGCAGCAGCTGACGTGCGCGAGGAGGAGCAGCGGACGTGCACAATGGGAAGGTCGCGGCATATTGCAATGGAGGGGGTGGCTTGCGTGCGGATTCGAGGGGAGAGGCCAGAGCAAGGCTGTCACCGTGCAAGAGGGGTGGTCGGCGGCCTGAGTTCGACCGTGAGCGCGTGTCAAGGACGGGCGAATAACAAGAGGATGGGTTCTAGGGTTTCGGCCTTGAGGAAGAAGGTAGCAGAAAAATAGGGTTACTCAAAAAAAATGAGAAAGAAGGAGCTGCTCTTGTGTTCGCGTGGAGGAAAGGGGAGATAGTTTGGCGGCTTGAGTTCGGCGTGGGTTCAAAGAAACCCTAGGGATAAACTCTATAGAAAGAGGGAGAGAGAGGTATTATATGTAGGGCCTAGTGAATTGTACGGCTGGCTTGGG
>CM061142.1:573088897-573138897 GCA_030789695.1 Scilla litardierei
TAGATATGTACATCGTAATACATACATTAAACAATCAATACTTTATACAAAGCAACCTTTGAAAGAAAAAAAACTAACTATTCTCAATCAATACCATTTTCAAATTTCCTCACTTCTTCGCTTATTATGCTATTAAGGCAGTAACATTTTCCTGGGAAATCTTTAATGTACAATTTACCCTATAACTAAGTCCTCCAAAAACTATACATTCTTATGAGTTACCTTATCCAGAATATGACATCCCTGGTTCATTGTATAACCGAACTTGTAGCACTATAATTGTGACGTCATCTAACTTCGATCTTATTATTACATCAAGCGATCGATATAACGATTCTTCTACCAATTACTAACATTTGACAACAAGCACAAATACGCCTAGCTTACATCACCATTCACAATCGACAATTGTCCTGCTTCCAACTCATTCTTCATCGTGACAACTCAAAATTTATTCACCATAATAAACAAACTATTAAATCACATCTCATCATGTCCTATTGTATCTTATCTTAAGCAATTTCAGATCAATCTACACAACAATCCATTCGTATCAATATATCGTATCATTTCCGATGTCTTCATCACCCTATCTGTATGGTGAATTCTTATTACTTAAAATACTCTGCTCATCATCATCGTCACTATAAATCATGTAATACTTATATAGCTACTCTCAGCTCTTACTAATCTAAATTTCAAATCCGTAATGTACTCGTCTTCCTGTGCACCACTCATAGTATGAAACTCTATTGAAGCCATTATGTAAGGGTATTATCCAAATATGAAATATAAATCTTGAACACATCATTCTATTTATCACATTGTAAAGGGATTAATCTAGTTCTTTGTGTTCATAATCAACTAATTACAACTACACCTTACATCATCTCAACTACACTTATCCATAAATATAATCTCCTAATAATAATCATCATATCTAATATCCTAACAATATAAGGTATAACAAAAATTAACACTCCTGATGATGGAAATAAAAAATTAGAGGAAAACATTTAAAAGGATTATAACACAAATTTAAATTGCTAAGGTTGTAATAAGTAAAGACACGCTAATTTGATAATTAAGAAATAGTGTAGGGTTCAGAGTTGAATGGTGTAACGAATCAAGGTTGTGATGAATGGTTTCTGATGAGACATGGAGAGGGAGGTAGCTTGATTAGGTGGCATTAAAAAATAGTTTTGAATGATTGAGTAGGAGAATGGAAGACATGTGTAAAATATAATAATATCATTATAACGTATATAAGAATAGTGAGCAGATGGTATGAGTTAAAACAGAAGATAAGTAATAGACGAAAGAGTAATGAGTATAGGGATGTAGTGATTGTTTTGTAAATGGGGATAGATTTATACAAAAAATTCTTAAAGTATAAATACGATGAATACAGAACTGATACACTGAAATAGTTGGAGTTCTATTTATCATAAAAAATATCTAAATTTGTATATGATCGGTTGTTTTGAAATACGTTGTAGTAATAAAAGAAAATGTTATATTGAACCTGCGAAATAGAAGTAGGGTTCAAAGATGAAGATTCCCATATGTAGAAAGTAAGGTAAATATGCGAGTATGGATGATATGGGTTAGAAAATCATTACAAGATAGTAACTAAAAATTATGGCGAAGAAAGTTTCAAATTCAAAGAATGAATTTAAGTCAGCTGCAAAGTATGGGATCTAGGTATATACTAAAGATTTCAAAGAAATTAAACATGGCGAGGAATTCAATGAAAACGATATCGGAAATAGAATCGGGATTATAATGTCACCATTGCTGATCTTAAAGCATTTTGTACAAGCACGACTAGCCGGAATCAAATAAGTATCAGAATATGTAATGTGGAGGATTCAAAGGATAATGATGGCTGTCATGAGGGACCGCGTAAATCGAGAGCAAGGATTAGAATATGATGATCAAATGTAAAAACGACGGGAAAAGACTGTGTGAATATGCTACGATGGATTTCTATGGTCATTAACGTAGAATGTAATGTTAGGGAAGATTAAAAATCAAGGATATACTTATTTGGTTGACTAAGGATTAGGACCCTTATGGCTAGGATTTCCTAATGAATTAGATTGGGGTAGGAAATTCAAGGAAAGGTGTAGTTTGAGAATCAAGATTGTAATATTATCTATGTTGTTTTAAAGTATTTTACATGAGCATCGACCTGCATGGGCCACCACTAAAACCTGTCACGCCCCGCTTCCCATTATGCTTGGGAGCGAGGACGTGAGCGGGTCCGCATGAGCAAGTAAGGAGGAGGTACTTTTTCTTTTCTTTCCTCCTTGACTTAACACAATAAGCGTCTGTGAGAAATTTTGCAGGTACTTACATGCATATTCAGAAACAACACAGATAAGCAAAAAGTATATTGTTATTATTACAATCTCAACATCTCAAACTGAATTACAAAAAAAGAAGGAAGAGAAGAGTGGGTATTATGACCCATACAACAATGTAAAAGAATACAATGATGGTTCACAGATTCAACAACTCTTGGTCCACTAGTTCAGCTATCTCAACAAGTCCTCCTGATACTCTGGTTCATGATGTGACATACATTCCAAACACGAATGTATGTCATCAATGGTCTACAAGTGAAAGTGAGACGACCCAAGGCAAGGTGTACGAAAGTAATAAATAATGAAGCATTAACAGATTGTACAAGTTATCGGCAGCATGGTTATAAACATGGCAAGTTTAAGGAAAGTAAAGTATTTCTAAGCATGGCAGTTCTACGAAATTTAAAGGTAGCAGATATAACATAGCAGTTCTAGTGAATTAGAAAGTAAGCAGTTATAACATGGCAAATTGTGAGATGTGACTACATGGCAGATTATGTAAACATGGCAGAAAGAAAATGACAGTGCAAGAAAGTAAACGTGACATGACAAAGGCCGTAGCGTGTGCTACTGGCTAAAAGTCGAGACAAGACAAGACAAGACCGTGTGTGTCACGAAGGGTTCACGTCTTACGGTTAGAGGGGGATCAAACCCTCTAAACCATGCGACCGCTCAACCCTACCCCAACCCAAGTGCACAAGACAAGTCTGGACAAAGGATCACTCTCTCTGTCTTAGAGAGTGCCTTATTCGCTGCTAGCTTATCTGGACAAAGGATCACCCTCTCTGCTAGGAGGGTGCCTTATTCGTCACTGGCTTATCTGGACAAAGGATCACCCTCTCTGCTAGGAGGGTGCCTTATTACCTGCAGGTTATATATCAAGAAATTGCCATATACTGGAACACAAGCCAGACTAGTCATATATGACCCTACTGGAACACGAGCCAGACTAGTCATATATGACCGATGGGATAGTCAAATCTAATCCAATACATGAATTCAAGATGTCAAGATGTTCCATTAATGTCCGTTATGGTAATGTGTTTACAAGCAAGATGTGCACCTCATTAATCATCAATAATTCTTATCTTACAACATTTAGAACAATATACAAAAATGAGATTTACGGTTGATTAGTGAACATGCTACAAACAATTATTTTTCATTACCAATCTTAAAACTTTAACAAGCAGAGTTATATATCAATGTGTCACATTTTCAGCCTAGAACATCATGGTATTTTTCATGCGCGTCATTTCACGGATGAATTTCATGTTATTCAACATTAAGTGAAAAAGGCAATTTTAACCCTAAACTTAGAAATTCATTACAATTTGTACACTTGCCTGATTTTAGCGTTCTTGGTGTCTTGGGTTCACCTCGATGATCACTATGCTACAATGAGATCGGTTCTCTGGTTTGATTAGACATAAAACAGAATTAGGTCTTTTACGACGTATCAAATGTTAAAATAATCCCTACGACGGCTAATAATATGATTTTATTAAGTTCTCTACCCTAGGGTGTGGGTTATAGCATGTTTAGGGATAGATCTACTAACAGTTGTCATAGCGGTGTAATGGAACGCAGCGAGGGCAGTGACGATGCATACGGTGTCTAACGGCGGTTACGGCATGGGAACACGTTGCGGCAGCGAGGGGAGAAATCGATAGCGGCGTCTACGGATAGTCGGGGTCTACAGTTGGCCGGAGAGGGGCGGCGGCAACAAGCTGGCTGCCTGAGAGGTTGGCCGGTGGTCTACAGCGAGCTGGAGCGCGGCTGAGGGTGTGCATGGAGGAGGAAAAAGTGGGGAGATGCTGTCGACGCTGGAGGGGAGCTGTAGGTGGACGGGCGGCGGTCTGCAGCATTCTCCTACAATCAGGAGGGTGCCAGGCGGTGGTTGAGGGAGAAAGGAGATGGCCGGAGGCCTGGGCGGGGCTGGGCACTGTTTGAGTGGAGAGGAGATGGTCGGAGCTTGATTTGTGCGTGGAGAAGCAAGGGGAGGAGGTACGTCGGACAGCCTTGCGTATGGAAGCGATTAGCGAGGGCTGGGCGTGGAGGAGCAAAGGGAAGGGGAGCTGCGCTTGGAGAGCGTGATGGCCGGAGGCCTGGGGCGCGTGTGTTGGGTTTTTGCAGCTACTGAGAGATAGGTTTAGGGTTTAGGTTTAGTGTGGCCTGGGGAAGATAGAGTAGCCTAAGGTTTACTTTATAGGCTCTTAGGGTTTAGAATAACCTGGGTTTTAAATATATAGGGTTGGGTTTAAATATATAGGGTTGGGTTTTTGATAGTGAGAATGGCAAATGAATAGCCCAGGGGAAGTTGTGACTAGGGTATCTTTGATTGGATTATAAAGTAGGAGGGTGGCCTGCTGTAAGGTTTGTGTGGTTGGGGTTTCTAAAATAAGAGGTGCTGGGTGCGTGATTCAGGGTAAAAATTGTATATTTATCCCCCCATTTCAGTGCTTTTTGTGCATGTATTAATCATATCTTAGCTTTGTTTCATACATATTTTTGATATCTCTTAAATTTGGAGCTTATCGTTTACATATGCATAAAACACAATTTTTACAACTTATTATCATCTTCATCTTAGTCTCCTATTATTTTTCAGTCAAATTTCATGAAGTCCCGATTCCAACGCATATTTTTCCAGAAATTTTGGAGGTCGGAGCAATTTACTGCATTTTTTGGAAGACATGGTGATGGTGTTGAAAATTTCGGGTCTGGAAATTCAGCTTTTCCCCTCTTGTGCAGAATTCTGCTATCATTCTAGTATATATTCCGGCCTAATGATATTTTTCTGTGATTGTACACTTTGTTACGGTTCCATCGCCGCCTTGAACACGTCATTCCGAGGTCGGATGATTTTTCTAGAATTTTCGCAAGACAGGGTGACGGTGCTGAAAATTTCTGCAACTTTGCCTCTCTTGTGAAGAATTCTGCTATTATTGCAGTATATATCCTGGCCTAATGATATTTTTCTGTGATTGTACACATTGTTACGGTTCCATCGCCGCCTGGAACACGTCATTCTGAGGTCAGATGATTTTTCTAGAATTTTCGCAAGACAGGGTGACGGTGCTGAAATTTTCTGCAGATTTTGACATTGCTTGCGGGTTTAGGCCAGAATCCGACCCGTTTGACTTAAAAACAGACCCGATAAGCTGTGCTTGGGTTATATTGCGAATTTGGGGGGTTTTTCAGCCCTAGTTCTTATTTTTTGCTGAAATTTGGAGGAGGAAGATGAGCTTGGAGGCCATGGGGGGAGGATGAAGAAGCTTGGAGCTTGGAGGACCACTTGAGTATGAGGATTTCATCTTTGAGTGACACATTGGTGAACTCTTTCTTAACTCTTGTGTAATTTTGGTTTAGCAACTTGTATTGTATTGGATGATTATCTCTAGAGATATAGATGTCTTCTTTTCATCATGAATTGCTAGATCTTGCTTGTGTTGTTGTGTTGTGTTATTGTTGTTGTTTGGGTTGTGAATTTCATCTCTAGCATGTTTCTATTTTCTATTTGGTGGATGAAATTTTGAGATGTTGGTTGTTGATGGAACCCTAGAGGGTAATCCATAGAGAGGAACTATCGTAGTCGACCCTCTCTTCTTTGCTCAAAGTATTTCTCTTTGTTTCATACACTACTTTTATTGCACCCCACATGTTCGATGAAATGCCACACCCACCGATTGTTCGTCCCTTAGCCGGGAAAACAATTGAGTTATATTTGAGATGAATTCCCACGCCTACGGCCTCATTCACACACACAACATACGAGTCCTCCTTGTTACTTGCCGATTCGGCTCTCCACCCCTAGCCACTTAGGTAAGAGTTTAGTTTTCACCACTTTTTCTTTCACACACTCATCCACCGTTAGTTGAGTTAGTTGTAGCATGCTATTATTTTTCTTTATCAATCAATTTTGTGAAAATAGAACGAATTGTCCCTGTGATCCGACCCGGTACTCACCGGTTATTTTTATATTGCATTGACGCTCCTACGCTTGGGAGCGGAAGGCGTGCACTTGCGCGTTTTCCGAGTCAACCAATTGGCGCCGTTGCCGGGGACAACGGTTTCTATTATTAGCATTTTTTTATCGATGTTGAAAGTTTTAGTGTGATACCACTATCTTTTAGTGTGAGTCTTTTTCGATTCTTCATCTTTCACTTATTGTTCATCCATATTTATTTTACGCTTTTTTGAGTCTTTTTGATTGTTTGTTTTTGCTTTTTTTTTTCAAAAATGGCAAGTACTTCAAACTCTCTTGGGTTTGACATGCGGGTGACCAAATCCCTACCGAGATTCCTCGGTAAGGATGCGGAGAGCCCTTACCTACATATTAAGAAGTTTGAGAGTGCTTGCAAGCTTCATTTTGATGGGCACACATGTGCAGAAAAGTTTTATCTTAAATTCTTTCCCTATTCTTTGGATGGTAGTGCATTAAATTGGTTTAAAGTTTATATCTCTCATATTATTCTATCTTGGCCTGTACTAAAGCAAAAATTTTGTATGAAGTTTTTTCCATCTTACAGGACAAAAACATGGCAAGGAAGAATTGTGAACTTTGGTCAGCGCATCGGTGAGACATTTTTTCAGGCTTGGACGCGATTTTCAGAGTTGGTGTACGGTTGTCCACATCATGGATTTGACAGGGTGCGTCTTCTTGGGTTCTTCTTGGAGGGTCTATTTCCGGAGACGCATGATTTTGTGGATTTGTTGGACAACAGTCACTTTTTGGACATGGATGAGAATGCGGCTTGGCGTTATTTGGCGTCCTATAAGGAGGAAGATCACATATTGGTTGCGACTCCAAATGAGCCAAGACATGAAGTTTTGGTCCACCAAGCCCCGAATGAAGAAGATCTTTTGGATCTCATCCCACAGGTAATTGAAGAATTGAGTGTCCCATGCCAAGTAGTAGTTGAGAAACCAAGTGTTGGCATGGAGGAGTTGGTTGAGCGGGTGGAGGAAATTGTCTTGTTGGCACCTACTATTTCTGCTGGGCCGTGTCAAATAGTTGTTGAAGAATTGGTTGTTGACATGGTGGAGATAGAGGAGCCGATCGCGCGCACACTTGGGAGTGAAGTAGGCGAGGAGGATTGTTCTTGTATTGATGAGGCCGAAGAAAAGGCAAGCGAGGATGAGTTTATACCACATTCTATTATGGATCCCAAGCTTCCTTCTCCTTCAGTAGTTTCTATGGAGATAGCACTTCCTCCCCCGATTGATATTGAATGCTGCGAGGATGAGCTTCAAACCACATCATATTCAACCATCCAGGGAGTTTTCTCACACATTCATAATACTTTTCATTCCGTTATCTATATTGATGATTATGTGTGGATGTCTTTTTTTGGGAATGTGTCCCCATCTCTTTCTTACACAACCCGTCTCCTTTCTTATATAGGTACGCACTTTGAGGAGATGCTTGGGGTTGTGTACGTGGCCGCCATTGCCACGTTTGGCCAAGGAGCATTGGCGGAGGAAATGAAAGGAGCGTTGGAACAATTGCCACAGCCGATGGAAATTTTGGATCCGCCATTTGCTAAGGTGCATTCCTTCCTTTAAGTAGTGTAAATAAATAAAAAATTAGTTAGTTTGCTTTTGCATGTGTGCTTTCGTATTTTTTTTCTCTTTTCTAGGATCTTTTGCTAAGATATAGTACTCTCCCAACATTGCGGACAATGTTTATTTTAAGTTGGGGGGAGAGTGTTAGAATCTTTAGATTTGTTAGGATTTTGGTGTTAAATTTTTTTTTGAGATTCCTCCATGTTTCGCCTCATTCCATGAATTTCATTGCATATCATATTTTGGCCTCCTTGCCCATACGCCATTTGCTTTGTGCTTAGTCCCTACATGCTTTCATGTCATGCAATTTTTTCGGATTATCATTTTGGTATCAACTTTTTGATGTTGGATTGGCATGTGTTAATTTCTTTTCCATTTTGGAGTCGAATGCTAATATGCCATGTATGAGACTATTTCATATGTTGTGATACTCTCTTTGAGATAATTTGAGAAAAGTTTGGTGTAAGTGATTGCATGTGTTGGGATGAATGTTGTAGTTTTTAATTGGATTGGATTTGGCCAATTGTGCATGCTTTGTTTTTCTCTTAGGAGTGGATGGATGAGTTGCTAATTCATGTTGGAATGAAAAAAAAAGTTAGTATAAGTGAATGTTTCTTTCTAATCGAATTGAGTAGCCGGTGCCCCACGAAACATTGGGGAGGACGCCAAAAATGAGATTTAGGAGATCACTCCATCCATTTGCATATATAGCGTCATCGTGTGTATGCAAATGTGCCGGTGTTTGCATTTATGGCGTTATCGCGTGAATGCAAAACATAAATATCAAAAACAAAAAAAAGAAAAAGAAAAGAAAAATGAATGAAAAAAATGAAAGAATAAGCCACATGAGTGATGCAATCTCATCTCCCACAACTTAGAGGAATTTTTTTTTGTTTTGGCCATTTTCCTGAAAATTGGAAATTTTGACATCATGATATTTCCCGATACGTGTGATACGGTGCTTATTACTTCACTTTTCGTTGAATTGGATCGAGGGGAGTATCATTTGTTGTTTATTTTCATACATTGGGTATATTGGCTTTGGAATCATTTGGAAATCCCATTTTGGAGTATGCCATGATGACATCGTGAAGTTGGTGCATGCTTTCAGTTTTGTCCGAATATATCGCATATTTTGCTAGGGACTAGCAAAAAGCTAGTCGGGGGGTGTGATTCAGGGTAAAAATTGTATATTTATCCCCCCATTTCAGTGCTTTTTGTGCATGTATTAATCATATCTTAGCTTTGTTTCATACATATTTTTGATATCTCTTAAATTTGGAGCTTATCGTTTACATATGCATAAAACACAATTTTTACAACTTATTATCATCTTCATCTTAGTCTCCTATTATTTTTCAGTCAAATTTCATGAAGTCCCGATTCCAACGCATATTTTTCCAGAAATTTTGGAGGTCAGAGCAATTTACTGCATTTTTTGGAAGACATGGTGATGATGTTGAAAATTTCGGGTCTGGAAATTCAGCTTTTCCCCTCTTGTGCAGAATTCTGCTATCATTCTAGTATATATTCCGGACTAATGATATTTTTTTGTGATTGTACACTTTGTTACGGTTCCATCGCCGCCTTGAACACGTCATTCCGAGGTCGGATGATTTTTCTAGAATTTTCGCAAGACAAGGGTGACGGTGCTGAAAATTTCTGCAACTTTGCCTCTCTTGTGAAGAATTCTGCTATTATTGCAGTATATATCCTGGCCTAATGATATTTTTCTGTAATTGTACACATTGTTACGGTTCCATCGCCGCCTGGAACACGTCATTCTGAGGTCAGATGATTTTTCTAGAATTTTCGCAAGACAGGGTGACGGTGCTGAAATTTTCTGCAGATTTTGACATTGCTTGCGGGTTTAGGCCAGAATCCGACCCGTTTGACTTAAAAACAGACCCGATAAGCTGTGCTTGGGTTATATTGCGAATTTGGGGGGTTTTTCAGCCCTAGTTCTTATTTTTTGCTGAAATTTGGAGGAGGAAGATGAGCTTGGAGGCCATGGGGGGAGGATGAAGAAGCTTGGAGCTTGGAGGACCACTTGAGTATGAGGATTTCATCTTTGAGTGACACATTGGTGAACTCTTTCTTAACTCTTGTGTAATTTTGGTTTAGCAACTTGTATTGTATTGGATGATTATCTCTAGAGATATAGATGTCTTCTTTTCATCATGAATTGCTAGATCTTGCTTGTGTTGTTGTGTTGTGTTATTGTTGTTGTTTGGGTTGTGAATTTCATCTCTAGCATGTTTCTATTTTCTATTTGGTGGATGAAATTTTGAGATGTTGGTTGTTGATGGAACCCTAGAGGGTAATCCATAGAGAGGAACTATCGTAGTCGACCCTCTCTTCTTTGCTCAAAGTATTTCTCTTTGTTTCATACACTACTTTTATTGCACCCCACATGTTCGATGAAATGCCACACCCACCGATTGTTCGTCCCTTAGCCGGGAAAACAATTGAGTTATATTTGAGATGAATTCCCACGCCTACGGCCTCATTCACACACACAACATACGAGTCCTCCTTGTTACTTGCCGATTCGGCTCTCCACCCCTAGCCACTTAGGTAAGAGTTTAGTTTTCACCACTTTTTCTTTCACACACTCATCCACCGTTAGTTGAGTTAGTTGTAGCATGCTATTATTTTTCTTTATCAATCAATTTTGTGAAAATAGAACGAATTGTCCCTGTGATCTGACCCGGTACTCACCGGTTATTTTTATATTGCATTGACGCTCCTACGCTTGGGAGCGGAAGGCGTGCACTTGCGCGTTTTCCGAGTCAACCAGTGCGTGAGTAATGTCCTGAGGAAAACTTGGGGTTCTCTTTGTTTAGGCTTAGATTAAAATTTGTAGGGCTCAGTTTAGGTTGGGTTTTAATATTTGTATGCGTTTTAATATGTAGGGTTGGGTTCATGGGTGCGTGCGTGATCCCAGGGTCTAGCTTACAAAAGTAAGAAGAGCATAAAGGAAAGTTGCGGCTGTGAGGAAAATTAGTTAGGGTTATAGAAATTTTTTTTTAAAAAGGAAAGATTTGAAAAGGGATGATAATTTGGAGAGGGAATCAGGGGGGTTTAATAGCAGTAAGAGATATGATTCATTGCTAATTAAAAAAAGAGAAAAAAGTCTCCCATGTTGAATATGGAAAGAAATTTGAATTTGAAAACAGATTTTGAAATATTAGTTTAATTAGGTTATATGATATTTGATTAAAAATAATTGTAGCTAAATACGTGTACGTAGCACGAATACGTAATACGTATACATATTAATTACAGTTACGGAAAATTGTACGACAAGGGATATGATACGAATAAGATATGTATTATTTAAAATACTGGTCATTACAATTGATGGGAGGAGGAAATATTTGCTGAGAATATTTGGGAATCTAGTTAGTTCCTTAATTGATGCGAGGAAATATTTGATGAGATTTATTAGTTCTATTTTCCAGAAATAGATCCTTATTTTATGGGAAAAATATCAGCATGAGATTTGTTTAAATCATTTTACCCAAATTGGTTACCTGATTCCTTGATCTATGTGATTTCTTACCCGAAGTGATCCTAGATATATTGACGGAATATCTACATGAAAGAAGAAGTTATTTACCTAAAAAAAGTGGTTACAAGATCTGCTGAAGATATCCGCGGTTGAAGATTTATTATCTGAATGGTTGTAGATCTTGTATTATTGTTTAGATCTTATCCTGATATTCTGTTGTATGCTGGTATGCATAAGATCTGCTGAAGATGTGATTGAATGTATTAATCCGCAAATATGGCATGCAAGATCTTATTTATTGGCCATGTTGTATGTCATGTTGCAACATGAGATCTAACATGCTGTTCTGAAGCTTTGGAAAGAATGACGGTCATCAGAAGTTTGAAGGAGGATTACTTCAGATCTTATTGCTTTCTCTTCTAGGAATTCGTTATATGCTGCTAAGGGGCAGAACCGATGATGATGCATTAGAAAGCTGTTATCTTCCAGATATGATTAAAGAATCTGTTGGATATATATTCGCCTACAAATTATTGGCTATCAGATCCTTGAAGATATTGCGGAACCACCTGTCCTAAGTGGTTCCGATACTTGCGGGATGCCGATCTGCACGAATGTGATCAAACGAACTTCCTTAACTACTCCGTGATTGAGGGGAAGCGGGGTATGTAAGGTGTGTGCAGGATTGGGGAAAAACGGGTTTTAACAAAGTTGAAAAAAGAACTCTGGGAGGGAGACTGACGGTAACCAGAGGTAGGGATCAAGGGAGTTGATTCTAGTCGGTTGTGCAAGGGGATCTTGCGATATCTACATCCGGGGACGGAGGCCGACGGCTACGCACGTAGGGATCAATGGAGTTGATCTAGTCGGCTGTGCAAGGAGATCTTACATGCAGGGGGAGCTTGCATAGATTACTCCACAGGGTTGATTGAGATCACCCCTAGCGGTTTGTATTGAGGGGGAGTATGCATCTCCTAGTATAGATCTGATATTAGTGATTGTAATCATTATTTATTATAGTGGAGTAATCTAATTTTCTAGGCGTGGCCCCGCAGATGTAGGTGTGTGCACCGAACTGCATTACCAAGTTTTGGTTGACGTTTCTTGGTTTTTATGCTTAATAATTATGTTTAATTGATTAATCACTACGTACTGAATTACAAGAGAAAAACTAACTTCAAGAATCCCAAGCTGGTAAGGATTCAGTTATTATGATATAAAATTGTATACATTTCACAATAGAATAACATACCTTTATATAGGAAAAATACATTGAATTACTTTTTTCAGGTACTCTATAATATGTAGAATATCCATTCAAGTCGATGTCACCCTCCATTGGACTTGCGACCCACTCAAGTTAAATCTGTTGGATATTGAGTCACCTCATAGTTGTTTTGATGATGAGCAACATATTTAGTACTAATGATTTCTTGAGTGTATTTGTGTAGATAAGGTGATTTCATGATAAAACATGTAAATCAAAGAAGATTAGAGCCAACAAATACAATGGAGTCCTAGGGCAACTAAGACAAGGCAATGAAGAGCATATTGCATCAAGTGTTTAATGTAACAACTTAATTTTAATGTAATTTTTATTTTAAGACTTGGTAACAATGTTAACCTCTTTGTTGAAGCTCTCACACACTTAGGAACACACATTAAATGCTTTTAAAATGTTTTGAAAATCATTTCCTAAGTTTTAGAACTAGTATCATATATATCAGTTAGGAGTCGACTACCATTAGCGTAAGAGTTGACTACTATACTCTTTTGGCTCTTGTCTATACTCTGGTAGTGGTTAGAAGCTGACTCATGTACACAGGGCAGTCGATTATCACCTCCAGGAGTCGACTCCCATGTGTACAGGAATCGATTCCTTGCACTGTTGGTAGCCTATAACGATCGGATTTTTGCCCGTCTTTCTATCCGTTTGAAGGGATGTTTGGACATTTTGCTAGGGCCGAATTAGGGGTTATCTATATGAGGTAGGTGTATGCATGGGTATAGGGTACCCATATACCCGATTGGAACCTACCCGAACGGTATGTTCCGGGTAGATACACATTAGTTTTGGGTAGGTTCTGGGAAGTAAAATTAGGACCCGGTGTGAATCGGTTCCGATTCTGGTTCCCATCTATAGGGAACGTGTACGCGGATCTAAAACCGATGTCCGAAACCAGGTATAATTATATAATATATTTTATATTTTTTATATAAATAGTTTTAGTGTTTTTAAATTCTTATTTGGTTTCCACTTTCCATTGTGGTTTTTCTAATTACTACCTGTTGCGGGTCAAGTCCGCACAACATTGTAATTTATATTTAACGGGAATTATGGGTACAATGATTACAAGTATAGGGTGTCGATGAGGCTTAGAGTGACTAGGAACACGCTTTAGAGGCGAAAAATCCATGGTTGCCTGATGGTCGCTGAAGGTCACCAAATCCCGCTAGCTGAGGCAAGCTTCTTGCGAGAATAACAACTCGTCAAAAAGGTGGGCTTGGCTGTCAACCCGTAGCCTCTCTGATGCTCAAGTCAGTGAATGACTTGTATGGAGTATATCGAACATGCTAGGCGATCTTAAGACAGATCGGCGTGGCGTGGCGAGCTTATGTGGAAGGCACGAATATATGGAGGATATCCGACCTTGAATACTGGATAGAATTTATAGATTTCAACTAACCAACCTCCTCCTTGGTGGCTGGAGGGAGGTATTTATAGGGTCGAGAGTTTGTTACTCGCCATCCAATCACCTGTCGAATCTGCTTAGCTAGAGCACAAGTGGAGACATGATAGGTCGGTGGGGGTGTCAGAGATATTTACGCATTAATGGGTATCAGATGGTGTCAGACACATTAATGCATTAATGTGAGACGCGATGGGCAACCATCAGTTCTCACTCTTAACCTCTGGTATTAAAGGGGGCGTAGATGGCCCTACGTCATCCTATCAGAGATATTTATGCTAGGCCGCCCTTGGATAGAGCCAAGCTCGTCGACCGAGCTTGGTGTCTTCAAACTGTCTGGCCGTGCTCCCTGTGAATAGAGTAGGCAGCCTTCTTTTGTTGACCCTAATGGCGGGTTTGTCGCTCGGCGAGGTGACCTTCCCAGTGTCGCGATGACCTTCCGTTTAGGCTTCAAATACATGGGCCTTTATTATCTGGGCCGGCCTTAAGGCCATAACACTACCGATACATGTTCTTCAGTCAGTGGTTAGAGTGTGGTTTGACAAGAACCAGTTGGTCGAGTCTCCTCACAATGGAAGTGAAAATGAGGTATCCAGAATTATCTGTTTCTTACAACCAAATCGTTTCTGGAATCAGGTGATTTTGCCTTTGTTTTTTTGAAGGGAATAGTAACCTATAAATTGCTTCTAGAGAATGGCCTCCCTGCCACGAATGGCCATCATGCGCCAAAGGTTTCAGCAACTGCGGTGCATCCTTCTTACTCTCATTCTGTCTGATTGTGGAGGTTTCAGTATGTAGGTAGGCCCTATAAAACTTGCCTTTGTTTGTTTGTTTGTTTATTTTTTTTCTCAAAATATGAAATTTATGGACACAAAAAAAATAATATCAAGTTTTTATAGGGTACTCGGAACCTACCCGGAACTATAGGGTCTGGGTAGGTTCCGGGTATAGGGTCAAATAAGGTAGGGTCCGATTCCAATTTTTAGGAACCAGTCCATTATAGGATAGGGTCCGGGTAATGTAAAAAACAGGGTACTCGGACCTACACACCCCTAATAGGAGGTTGTTGCTAAACTTATAACTAGTTTTAATGATCAATTTTCTTGAGTAAAAATTAATTTCAAAGAGAAAAGCCTTTAATCAAACCCCTCTCATTCTTGGCCTATGTTTTAAGTGTTTTCCAATCTTTCTTAGACAAAATTCTAGTTCCCAAAGAGCTTCATTCTCTCATCATTTGGAGATTCATTATAGCCACACTACAACACACAAGAGCTTCAACATTGGTTATGGGTAAAAAGAGTTGTAAGTATTTCTTTTCTCTAATTAGAGAAGTGTTTGTCTCGTTGAGACATGTTTGTCCATTGTTGGACGTATTGTTCCATTTGGAACATGTTTGTCCTTGTGAGGATGTGTGGTAATCCTTTGTCTCGATTGGGACGTGTTTAGTGGATTTGTTCTGAGAGTGGATGTGTGGCTAGATGTGGGAAAAGTGCCCCAAACCTGGATAAATTTGTGTGTTTGTGACTCTCTTTATGCATATTGTGTACTTGCAATTGCTTTTAGCTTCCGCATTACTCTCTGTTATTGCTAGTCACTATTGTTGATTAAGTTATACTTAGGTAACATTAATTGATACCTTAGGTATAATTACTAAAGGAATTTATTATTTGAAGAACACCATTCTCCCACTAGTGTTTAATTTGCCATCCACAGGATCCCTACACGTGACATCAGAACTTGGTTAAAGGATGGCATCAACGAACAATAACAACACCTACCCCGAAGGGCAATACACCAATCATCCACCTTTGCTTATCGGGTCAAACAATGGGACATGGAAGAATAGGATCAAGATCTATTGCAAGTCCATCACTTATAACTTATGGACTATGTTGGAGAATAAATATGTTGAACCAACAAAGCCGGGAAATGAATGGACAAAAGCCGAGAAGGAGAATGATGTATTGAACTCCAAAGTGTGTTGAGTATTGGACTTCTTCCTACTTGGTTTTCATGATGAGCAAAAATAAATACTTGTGACTAATCCCCTACTTGCAGTAAATCTATTGCCTAAGCATATCATGAAGATCAATTAGCAATGGATGTCACGCAATGATCAATCAAAGCATGTAAAGTGGATTGGATGACCGAAGATGGTGATTGAAGCTCCTAGAAGTCTTTAAGCTCATTCAATAGAAAGAAGAAAGGCAAAAACAAGATGTAATCTTTTTAATCTCTTCTAGTATGTAGCTTAGAAGTAGAATTATGTTAGAGCGCACACACATCTTTCATTCTGTCCTAGGAAATCATTAGAACTCATTTCCTAGGCCTCCAATTCATTATTCTCTAGCATGTGCATTTTGGACTTTCAACAGGCGACTGCTGAACGATTTAGAGGCGCCTGTCTCCAAACAGTTGCATGTGATTTGTTCTACAGTCGTCTGTTTTGCACATGCTTTGACACTTGGTTTTTGGGCTTTCTGTTATCACTTTCATCAGGCGACTGCTGCACAAAGTACATGCACCTGTCCAGTTACAGGTGCCTGTGACTTGTCAGTCAGTCACCTATCTCACTCTTGTCCAAAGATCCCTAGCTTGTCATCATTCGGTCAGAAGGCTGATGTTGCTTTCACAGTCGCCTGCCTAAGGCACATGCGTCTGTGAATGCTTCTACAGTCGCCTATCGATCCTTGTCCTGACACTTGGTGTTTGGCAAGTTTCGCAAGTTTCAGCCAGACGACTGATATTGGTTTCACAGTCGCCTGCCTATGGCACATGCTCCTGTGGATACCACAACAGTCGCATGTCCTGTCTTCCCAATCTTCTTGAGTTTTTCATAACTTACTCATCTTTCGCTCAGTCGCCTGTAGAAGGTTTCTCAGTCGCCTGTTGGTTTGCATGCACCTATCTAACCTTCATCAGTCGACTGTCCAACGTGCTAAGTTACCGTTTGAATTCTCACCTACCCTCTGACACAGTGCAACAACCGACTATGGTTTCTTCACCAGTCGAATGTCTGTTCATTAAATTCTATCTGTTGGTTGTTTCCACACGGATTTCAAAGGGGGTTTTGGGTATTCTGTTTGAGGGTTTTGGAGAACCTATAAGAGGGGCTTCTACTGTTCCATTGGAGCCTCTTGGTCATACTCTTAGACATTCAAGAATTGATCTCCAAGCCCTCAAGCTATCATTCTCTTAAAGCCCTAGAATTCTAATCTCATTCTCTCTTGCTCTCCAACCTAGAATCAAAGTGATATCATCTGGGCATTTGGTGGTGACAATAGAAAGGGCATTCTCTCTTCTTGGAAGAGACATCAACACACAACACACTTGCTCCTTCAAGTTCTACTTCAAGACATAGGTGATTGTATGTGTTGCAATTTCATTTCGAATTTCATAACTTTCGTAATTAGTTTTACTCTCAGTTTGTGAGAGTGGTTTGCTTGATCCCAGGTTGTGGGAGTTAAGGACATCGATTGTGTTTCGATTACACTTGTAGGGTTGCTACAAGTGGGTTTAAAGGGAACCTCAAGTTAGGGTTCTAACTTGAGTATCCCGATGTATCCGGGTGGAAGGGACGTATGATTACTGGGAACAAGTCGGAATTGGACTTGGGTAATCCGAACCCTTGAAACATCCTTGGTGTTAGCTTGTTTCATTTTAAGTTAATTTATAATTCCGCATTTATTGTTGGTTAGGAATTTAAATTGGTATAACTATTGTTTAAATTTTATAAACACTATTCAACCCCCCTTCTAGTGTTTTTCTCATAGCCAGGGTCCTTACAATTGGTATCAAAGCGCAAGGTTTATAGCTATGGCATCCGACAACAACAACGTTCATCTACCTCCTTTGTACAACAATCACGATTGTGATGGTGTGTCTACCGTTTTCGAAGGACAATCAACGGTTCGTCCTCCGCGTTTCAATGGCACGAATTTCGGCTATTGGAAGTGCCAGATGGAGACATTCCTAAGGAGTGCTTCTCTTTGGAGAACTCTCCATAAGGAGTACGTTGAACCCATCGAAGAAGATTTTGACAAATGGACTCCTGCCGAGAAGTCCGCCGATGTGAATAATGCCAAGGCAATGAACGCTCTTCATTGTGCATTGGATCCGGATGAGTTCAATAAGATATGCACATGTAAGAGTGCATATCAAATACGGAACCATCTCGTCGTTTCCCACAAGGGAATGAACAAGGTAAAGTTGTCAAAATTATATGTTGATATCCAAAATTTCGACATGTTTCATATGCAGGATAATGAGAACATTGCAACGATGTATGGTCATTTTACCGACATCACCAATGAGCTTGAAACCCTCGGTCAAGTATATACTCAACAAGAAAAGGTGAGAAAGATAATCATGAGAATGATCTCAAAATGGGAAAGAATGGCTATTGCCATTGAGGAGGTCAATGACACGAAGAACTATACCGTGGTGAATCTCATCGGTACTCTTATGTCTTACGAAGTAAGAAGGGAGAACCGAATGAAGATTAGAGCTATGATGAACCCAACAGAGGCCAAGAAGAAAGTGTTAGCCTTCAATGCTACTTCTTTATCCTCCGATACTGATGAATCCGAGAACGAAATGGATTTGGAAGAAATGGCGCAAATGGCGAAGAAGTTCCAACGCTTCTTTTGCAAATGTAAATTTCCTTCCAAATCTAAATTTGATTCCACTAACAATTCATCGTCACTTTGTTTTAAGTGTAACAAGACAGGGCACATCAAGAAGGATTGTCCAGTGCTAAGAAACAAAGAAAAGAGGAAAGCACCAAAGTACCACAAGTACGACAAATTTAAGAATGACAAGAAGAAAGGACTTGTTGGGAGTTTCGATGATTCAAGTAGAGATTCCTCGAGTGAATCCGAGGATGAGAAGGGTGAGAGTGCACACATGTGCGGACTGAGAAGATGCATTCTCTGATGAGAGGGATAGTGAGAATGATGAACCTGAGGTAACCATGGATGAACTTCGTATTGCTAACGAAGAATTATTTTCTAAGTATCAATCGCTTATACTTAGATATACTAATTTGAAGAAATCTAATGTTAGCAAATCATTCATGCCATGCATCATCAACACTGACACCATTGTTGACACACTGACACTTGAGAAAGCCAATTTGGTTTCTCAAAATGGCATCTTGCGAAATGGGTGAATTCCCTCAAATCTCAACTAAATCAAGATTATTCTAAAGATAGTATTGATCTAGCTTCACAAAACACAAAATTGGGTATTGAGAATGATTCTCTTAAAACCCAAGTGCATGAGCTTAAAACACGTGTGTCCACTTTGGATACCAATATTTCTTCCCTTAGGGAGAAATATGAGCTCATGTCCTCCCAAGTTAAGAGATTTAACAAAGGGAAAGGGCAATTGGATAAATTGTTTTCAAACCAATTTCCGGCCATACATCGTGTTGGACTTGATTATGTGGAAGCAAATGCATCCAAATCTCGCACCTCCTATAGTGGTGTAACTATAGATTTTGTGAGGCCATCCTCTGGTGCATCCACTAGTGGTGTCAAAAACACTATTGGAAGCAAACCTACTAAGAAGGCCACCACTTCACACTCTCCTTCTTTTGCCAAGAAACCCACTAGTGTGAAAACCAAAAGAAAGGTCATGCCTATATGTACACCAACACTCATACACGTAGGAAATCTCATACTTCACATATGGACACATATGACACATTTTATGCTCCACACCAATGGGTACGTGTAAACTTATACTTGAGGAATACTCATGCACGTGCTCCTACACATTCATATGTTCATACACATAATTATCCCGTATAGGCTCATGCACATCCACCACATCACATGCATGCTCCATATGTTTCATATAATATACATGCTCCTCAATTTGCATAAATATGTCTCATGCTTATCCACCTCCATCTTCATATGCTAGATCGCATGCTCCTGGGAAGCATGCACCACATAGATCTCAACCAAATGTGCATGCAACTAGGAAAAGGACACCCAAAACATACACAATTTGGGGTCCTAAGAAAACTAGCACAAATGATAGGAATGCTTATGTTAATTCTTATTTTAACGATGTGATAAATAGTGGTAACTATGTTAGGAAGCCAAAGTCCACTTGGACTTGGTTTCTAAAGGGCTAATCCCATTAGACCCAACAAAGCTTGGGTACCATGAGCTTATGGTATACTATGTAGGTACCCAAGAACAAGAAAGAGAGTAATAATAGACATATTGTCTCTAAAAGGAAAGGATGGATACTCGATAGCGGATGCTCCAAACACTTGACGGGAGATACCACATTGCTATCCGAAGTTGTTCGCATCAAGGATGGTGCTGTTGGATACAACGTGTAGTTGGAAACAACGATCGATGACTTTGTGTTTGAGGATAACAAACGTGTGTGAACGATTTGATGTGTGTGCTAAGTTTTTTCAGGAGTGGCAAGCTCGTAAATACTCAAAGGATGACCTAGTCAAAGTGATGGAGAAATATGCAAAGAAGACTTAGTCAAAGTGATGGAGAAATTGCAATTCATTTGCAATTTGGAATTGGTCAAAGATGGAGAGATATGGAGATATCTCATTCATATCAAAAGTGATTGAACCAAATCTCATGCAAATCAATTTGTGATTAAATGAGATCCTCTTCAAATCCAATTCAAACTCCAAATCCTATTGTGATTGAAATAGATCTTCCATATGATTATTTCAAATCATATTCAAGTTAGGATTCCATCCAATCTCCTTATTCTAAAGGATTCTACAAGAGCCTAATTGATTTCCACCACCTCCTATATAAACCCACATCTAAAAGAGAGAGAACAAGCAAACAAGGCCGGTCCTAGACTCATTTCTCTTCATCTTGGCCGAATTTATCCTCCAAGCTTCAAAGAGATTATCAAATTCGTAGGAAGAAGGAGCTCGACGGACGAAGCTAAAAATGCATAACTTTCTCCATAGAGCTCAGATCGACGAACCATTTGTGCCAGGACGATCACAACTCAGTGCTATACAACATGGTGATATTTTTCTGATTTTAATCTCTATATTAAATCAGTGGTTTTTATTTTAGTATGAGTTGTATTCTGAATAGCTTCATATATTTCATCATCTCCTAGGCCAAAGTTCTTCATCATCTTTAAGACTTGCCGCAAGCATAAGGAACCATCAATCATCAAGCTAGATATCCAAGCATAAACCATCTTCAACCTAGAGGAGCAAGCAACCAAAGCCACCATCTTTGAAGAAGCAAAGTCCAAGAGATCAAATTCCAAGACCTAAGATGCACTTCAAAGATATGAGAGTTCATCACCACAAGAGCATCCAAATCGCCCTTTCTTATTTTTAGTCGAAGAGGACATGCTCACGATTCCAACGAGTATTTATTTGGATTTTTCTGAGCTCGTATCGATGTACTACAATTTCTGGAAGACAGGGCAGAAACATACTTTACGCACAGACTGCTGTCGATTCTACAGAACAGAGAATTGATTTACGCACAGACCAGATTCGGGCAGATTTGCGCATCAAACTTCGGAGGGCTATATCTTGAGATCCAGACATCGGATTGAGACACCGTTTGCACCAGCGTAAAGCTGACGACACGCTGATCGACAGAGATGACGACACAGACACGAATTGAGCTTTTCTAAACTTTTTATATTCGTGTATTGGTGTGTTGATCTTTGTAGTTATTCATTCTTTTAGGGGTCTTGTCTAGTTGGGACTAGACAAGAGGGTCTTGACGAGTTGGGGCTTATTAAGCGAGAGCATTTACTAGATTGATAATGTTTAACACTTTAGGGAGTGCGATACGAACTAGGTGAGAGTTGAGTTGGGGATCGTAGAACATTGTAGTTGTACCCAGTAACATATTAATGCTAGTATATGCTTTGGGGCTGGAGTAGGTCGTTGGGGTGTCTGAACCAGGGTAAATCTGCTGTGCACTCTGCGATTGTTTTTACTTGCACTTATTTACTGTGTGTGATTGATTGCGTTGATAATTGCCTGTGATATTACAAACATTTTTATTAGACTATTCATCACCCTCTAGGCTTAGATACAAATCCAACAGGTGCAACGGTCAATTTTGGAGGCAATCAAAAGGGAACCATCATTGGAGTAGGCAAATTCGGTAATCCTTCCAACCCACTTATTACCAATGAATTATTTAGTTAGTGGTTTATGTCATAATCTTATGTCCATTAGTCAACTCTGTGACAAGGGTTACAAGGTTAACTTTGGAGAGGGGATTTGCAATATTGTTGATATTGATTCGCATGTTTTATTTACCGGTGTTAGGCATAAAAATATTTATTATTTGAGTTTTCCTAAAACCATAGAACATTGCTCGGTTACTAATACAAATGAAAAACTATTATGACATCGCCGTTTTAGTCATGTTCATTTTAAGCACGTATATAAGTTAGCTAAGCATGATCTTGTTAAAGGTTTTTCGAAAATTGCTTTTAGTAAGAAAAACTTTTGTGATTCATGCCAAAGAGGTAAACTTAGTAAATCGTATTTTAAACTTAAAGATGACATAACTTCTAAGAGGCCCATATAATTACTTCATTTAGATTTATTTGGGCCAACTAGAACCATATCTTTAGGTAATGCTCTTTATGGATTAGTCGTCGTAGATGACTCCTCTAGATTTACTTGGGTTTCATTTTTAACCAATAAAAATGAAGCTTTTGAAGAGTTTACTATATTTGCAAAGAAAAATCAAAATTTCTTAGGCACCACCATTATCACTATTCGTAGTGATCATGGAGAAGAATTCGAGAATGAATTTTTCACTAAATTTTGTGTTGACTACAGGATTACTCACAACCTTTCTTTTCCTCGCGCACCACCACAAAATGGTGTTGTTGAGAGAAAGAATATGACCCTAATTGAGTGTGCTCGCACTATGCACCATGATAGTCGCTTGGACTACAATTTTGGGTGGAGGCGGTGCACATGGCATGTTATGTGCTAAATAGGATCCTAATGAGGCCCTAAAACGAACAAAACTTGTTTTGAATTATTTTAGGATAAAAAGCCGCAAGTTAAATATTTTCGTGTTTTTGGTTCAAAATGTTTTATAAAGAACACATATGGTAACTTAGATAAATTTGAGCCAAGATCCAATGAAGTAATCTTTGTTGGATATTCCACTAGCAAAGCCTACCGGATATACAATAAAACCTCTTCAACAATCGAGGAATCACTACACGTTTCATTTTATCAAGATTTTGATATTTCTTATGTTGTCGATGATAGTTTAAATGTTTTATGTGATTCCATTAGTAATTTAAAATTAAGGATTTAATTATTGAGACGTAACAATACTAATGAAAATGTTGAGGATGTTTCAAGTGATCCAGGTATTCCCAAAGCTTATCCGACTGTTCGTAATCACCCCCACGACCAAATAATTGGAGACAATAGTGTGGGTGTCCGAACAAGGTCAAGGATTGACGAATTCTCTCATTGTACATTTTTCTCTACAATTGAGCCAAAGAACATTCAAGAAGCGTGTGAAGATAGCTCTTGGTTAGTTGCAATGGAAGAGGAGCTCATACAATTTGAAAGAAATGACGTTTGGGAGCTCTTTCCTCTTTCAAATGGTCACTAAGTCATTGGGACCAAATGGATTTTTAAGAACAAGACCGATGAGAACGAGGTCATCACAAGGAATAAAGCAAGGTTAGTAGCTCAAGGCTACCATGCAACAGGAAGGTATTGATTTCAAAGAATCCTTTGCCCTCGTAGCTAGATTAGAAGCTATTAGGTTGCTTTTATCTTTTGCATCTCATACGAATTTTAAATTATTTCAAATGGATGTTAAAAGTGTATTTTTAAATGGTATCGTTAATGAGAAGTGTATGTTTCTCAACCACCCGGTTTCATACATGAAAAATTTTCAAACCATATTTTCAAACTTAAGAAAGAACTATATGTGTTGAGACAAGCTCCTAGAGCTTGGTATGATCGACTCAAAACCTTTATTTTGGATTTAGGTTTTAAAATGGATGAAGTTGATTCGACTCTTTTTATTAAAGATTATGAAAATGACATCCTTTTAATTCAAGTTTATGTAGATGATATAATATTTGGTTTTAATAACTTTAATCTTTGCCAAGAATTTTCTAAGTCTATGATGGATGAATTTGAAATGAGCCAAATGGGTGAGCTCAACTACTTCCTTGGACTACAAATTCGACAAATGAAGGATGTGACTTTCATACATCAACCAAAGTACACTAGGAAGCTTATCAAGTGATTCAGGATGGAATCGTCTTCAAACAAGCAGAACCTATGAGTACGACAACCCATCTACACAAGGATGAGAACGAGAAATATGTAGACATTCGTCTAGATCGATGTATGATCGCTAGCCTACTTTATTTAACTGCTAGTAGGCCCGATATTATGTTCTCTGTATGTGTTTGTGCTAGATATTAAACTAGACCTAAGGAGTCACACTTGATTGCAGGTAAATGAATTTTTCGTTATCTCAATCATACACTAGATTATGGGTTACTTTACCCTAAGTCTAGCACATATGAGTTAATCTCATCTAGTGATGCTGATTTTGTCGGATGCAAATCCGATAGGACGAGTACTAGTGGCACTTGCTATTTTCTAGGAAATTCTCTTGTTTCTTGGTTTTCCAAGAAACAGAACTCGGTATCATTGTCCACTACTAAAGCAGAATATATTGCCACGGGTCTTGCATGTGCACACGTTCTTTGGATGAGACACACACTCAAAGACTGTGGTGTCAATTGTGATGCTTGCCCTATCATGGTTGATAACCAAAGTGCAATATGTCTTTCCAAAAATCTGGTACATCACTCCGGTACCAAACACACATATGTGAGACACCATTTCATTAATGATCATGTAGCTAAGGACATCATCTTAGAGGACATTGAAACCCAAAAACAAATTGCAGACATCTTCACTAAACCTCTTAATGAAGATTCATTTGTGAGATTGTGTGGAGAGTTAGGGATTATGGGTGAATCTGAAATATATGAGTTCATAGGTTTATGTTAAATCATTCTTTGAACCCATATTATCATTTCACATCTCATGTTTTTATATGTCATATTTTTACATATACTTTTCAATGAGATTTATTTGAGATTTTGATGATTTTGTATGTTTGGATTAGTATACGTGATTTGTATGTTAATCTATATTATTTTGATAGTGATTTCATGTTTGAAGAGTAGTTAGAGTATATGTCTTAGGGTGAGTTATCTCAATTCTCTTGATTTCAGCCTTATCCTACATTTTTGGACCAGGATAGATGATTGTCAATCCTTAGACAGTCATCTGCCCATCTCTAAACTTTCTAACTGAAATTAGTATTTTTCGCTCAGGCGACTGATGTATAATTTCCAGGCGCATGTCTCTCCGACAGGCGACTGACATTTGTTCATCAGGTGACTACCTTGATCTTGATAATTTTCACTCATATCATCAATATTGTTGACTTTCGGTCAAGTGATTGTAGTGTATTTTACATGCGCCTGTCAATTTGCCAGGCGACTGTGACTTTCAATACAGGCACCTGTCTATCTCTTTAGTCAGCTTTCTATCTTTTTGGCTTGCCGACTGACGATTGTACATCAGTTGACTGTCCAAGTTTGAGGAGATTCGTAGCTTTAATCTGATCTATCCATCTTTCGATCCAACGGCCCAGATCTGTTACCCCTCCACTTAAAGTAATCGAGGGTGCTTAATTTTCTCTATCCGTTGATTACAATTCTCTCGTCTTCCTCTTCAAATGAGAGCCCTCCATTCGATCTTCTCCGTCGATTCAAGCTTCTGATCACCGATTCTCCCTCCTCTCATTCGATCGAGCTTTGGATCCTCTCCGCCTCCATTGATTGATTGGTAAAATCTCATCTCTTTCGTTTCGAGCCCTAGTCTCCTTTTGTTTTCAGTCAATTTGTGCTCATGGCCCCAAAACTGCTACTTCCTGGTTCAAACACTTGAGGAAACACTCGCGTTCCTCCTACATACGTCGGTTTGAAGTCTCTTCACCTATGGCTTCTCCATCCTCACCCCGCTCTCAGAGTGCTCGGTCCTCTTCTTCTCCCGATGAGTTTCTGGCGATATCTGTCGCTGATCCTCCTCCTTCAGTAACTATGTCTGAGACCTTTCCTTCGCATCCTGCTAAGCCAACGCCTCCGTCTCCTTCAGCTCCTTCTTCAGATCCCCTCCTCATTCAGTTGAATGAGTGAGTGGATGCTCTTGATCTGAAAGTCTGTGACATGGATTAGAAATTATCAATTCTGCTTGAGCTTTACTACAAGTCGTTTCAGTATCACGGCTTCCCAATTCTAGCCTCTCTCCAGGCTTTGTTCCCTCCTTCCAATGATGTCACTCAGACTGATGTTCCTCATCCTCCAGGTGATGCTCAGGCCCCTCCTGCTGAGGTCACCCAGCCTCCTCATATCGATGTTCAGCTCTCAGAGCCTATTACTGCTCCTGTTAGTCATTCTTCAGTACTTGATCATGTGGAGATCCCTGCTGCTGCTGGCGGTGCTTCGTCATCAAAGTGGAAAGCTCCTGTGTATCCTTCTCGTTACTCTGCTAGACTGTTGTTCTGTTGCTCTGGCCGCCCTTCGGATCCCACTGTCATTTAGATTGAATAATGGAGTTTTGCCACTTCTCACCCTAGGACTTCTTTTTGTTAGGGTTTGAGTGTCTGTCTTTGGATGTGTTGTATCTTTTGTAATGGATGTTTAGTATTGGTGCTTATAGCACTTGTATAATTGCTTATAGCACTTGTATAATTGCTTAGCATACTTTTGGATGGTGTATGATGATGGTCATATTTTTTGTTTGTATGTGGAGTGGTTAGTCATTATTTTTATACTCCATGTATTTCTTATATAGATATATGATATCACATTTTGTCTTTTTACTCTCTGATGTGATCCATGTGTATATGTTGTGCAATTTTGTCTCTATGTGTGCTCTTCTATATACATGATGTGATGTGAGACATTTTTTTGCCTATGTAATGTTGATATTGGATTCTCATTCCTTTAGTCAACTAAAATTTCTTTTATTGCTGATTATTTGATATATATCATTGTGATGCACCTTCGTGTTTTCTCGATTTTATTTTGGTATAATATTGAATATGTATCACATTCTTTAGACTCTCATGATTGTTAAGTTCTTATTTAGCACTATTGTTGTTATTTTTCTACTCCCTCTTTTGGATAATTCCATAGGGGGAGAGAAATAAACAAATCATAATTTTGTGCTAAGCATAATTTAAACTTGAATCTAAGATTGAAGTTGCCTTAGATTCAGGGGGAGTAAGATATACTGAACTTGGATTCTAAAATCCTAAATTTCTAGTCTTGAAATCATTTCATTCATGCATATCTTACATGTTTGCTTCAATTGATCAATAAACGCCCTTACTTAAATTGACTAACTTGATTGGCATCTATGTAGGGGGAGTAAGTATTCTTTAAGCATAATTAGTTATCTTTTTGTTTATGTTTGTTTGTCATCACCAAAAGGGGGGAGAATGTTGAGTATTGGATTTCTCCCTACTTAGTTTTGATGATGAGCAAACATAAATACTTGTGGGTAATCCCCTACTTGCAGTAAATCCATTACCTAAGTATATCATGAAGATCAATTAGCAATGGATGTCACTAAGGATCAATCAAAGCATGTAAAGTGGATTGGATGATCGAAGATGATGATTGAAGCTCCTAGAAGACTTCAAGCTCATTCAATAGAAAGAAGAGAGGCAAAAACAAGATATAATCTTTTTATTCTCTTCTAGTATGTAGCTTAGAAGTAGAATTATATTGGAGCACACATACATCTTTCATTCTGTTCTAAGAAATCATTAGAACTCATTTCCTAGGCCTCCAATTCATTATTCTCTAGCATGTGCATTTTGGACTTTCAACAGGCGACTGCTGAACGTTTTACAGGCGCCTGTCTCCAAACAGTCGCATGTGATTTGTTCTACAGTCGTCTGTTTTGCACATACTTTGACACTTGGTTTTTGGGTTTTCTGCTATCACTTTCATCAGGAGACTGCAGTACAAAGTACATGCGCCTGTCCAGTTACTGTTACATGTGACTTGTTAGTCAGTCGCATGTCTTACTCTTGTCTAAATATCCCGAGCTTGTCATCATTCGGTCAGACGAATGATGTTGCTTTCATAATCGTCCGCCCAAGGCACATGCGCCTGTGAATGCTTCTATAGTCGCCTGTCGATCCTTGTCCTGACACTTGGTGTTTGGCAAGTTTCGTAAGTTTCGGTGAGACGACTGATGTTAGTTTCGCAGTCGCCTGCCCATGGCATAGGCGCCTGTGGATACCACATTAGTCGCTTGTCCTGTCTTTCCAATCTTCCCGAGTTTTTCATAACTTACTCATCTTTCGCTCAGTTGCCTGTAGAAGGTTTCTCAGTCGCCTATTGGTTTACAGGCGCCTGTCTGACCTTCATCAGTCGACTGTCCTACGTGGTACGTTACCGTTTGAATTCTCACCTACCCTTTGACACAGTGCAGCAGTCGACTGTGGTTTCTTCAGTCGACTGTCGGTAATGTAAATTCTATCCGTTGGCTGTTTCCACACGGATTTCAAAGGGGTTTTTGGGTATTCTGTTTGAGGGTTTTGGAGAACCTATAAGAGGGGCTTTTACTGTTCCATTCGAGCCTCTTGGTCATACTCTTAGCCATTCAATCATTGATCTCCAAGCCCTTAAGCTCTCATTCTCTTAAAGCCCTAGAATTCCAATCTCGTTCTCTCTTGCTCTTCAACCTAGGGCCTGTTCTTTTGTAGGAAAGTATAAATGGGGAAAGTTGAGTAGTGTGGATTTCGATGAGAGAGAAATTTGGTGTAGTTTGTTCTTTTGTTGGAAAGTGGGGTTGGATTGTGGAGTTGGAATGTGGAAGTGGGGTCCACTCCGTGTAGTGTGTTCTTTTGGATGAAGAAAGTTGAAAGAAGAAAGTGGTGTGGGGTCCACTCTAAAATAATTAATTAATATAACTAATTATTTAATACGCATTATAATTAATTTGGAAAGTTTAAGGGGCACCAGATTTGTAATCAATGTTTTTATTATCAAAGGGCCCACCCAATTCTATTCGGTTCTGCTGCATTGTTCCAGCAAAAAAAAATTAACGAAGCTTGATTGGGCGAGAGAGGGAGAGAGGGACCCACGAGCTTCTGATTCCCGTGTAATCTGAGCAAAAACACGAGAGTGCAAAACCCCTCCAAGATTCCGACTGTCACGATCCAGCTAGGATTAGAATCGCGTTTCTCAAAGTGTCCAAAAGAACACACAGCGGAACAAGAATGGGAGAATCCTGTGAATAGTGTATACACAGTAACAATTTGCACTTTCTCCCCCAACCTTCGGCCAAAAGAACAGGCCCCTAGAATCAAAGTGATATCCTTTAGGCATTTGGCGGTGACAAGAGAAAGGGATTTCTCTCTTCTTGGAAGATGCATTAACACACAACACACTTGCTCCCCCCTTAAACGCTTAGTTCCCCTATAAATTTTGATCATCCCAGAAAATTTAGTTCCTTCCAAATAACTTAGTTTCTCCCAAAATTTAGTACCTCCAAATTAAGTTATTTACCCTTTAACATCTTGGATCTCCTAATTTTAGACAAACAACAATAATTAAAGCAAAAATATATGGACGCACCCACCGATTTTGCTCTACATCTGCGAGAAGAGACTATTGCCAATGGCCTCAGTTGTATCGACAGCCGTGATTGTGGGCACTGATTGAAGTCGTACCACACCGCAATCGAAAGAGGAGTGTTGTAATAGGACACAGACCGACACATCCATCTCAACGCAAGTACAAGTAGTAGATCACGTACCCATATGGCCCTTGTGTCTTGAATGTGTCCGTTGAGTGACGCTCGAAGGTGTGTGACGATGGGTCATCTAGCCTAGGCACGTACACCTATAGTCCTTTATTAATAATCAATCATCCAATTAGTTTAGATACAGAGCCTACCTCAAAAAATTTTAATTCTAGACATGACACCCACATAGAATTAGTTCACCCATATCAATCTATCCAGACATATTGGTTGCTATTACCCATATCAATCTATCAGACCCCCCCCAGTTTCCCCTATTTTTTTTTGAATTTATTCACTCTTGTATAGGTGCTTTTGGTAACGACATAGATCATTGTGAAAGGCTTTTCGAAACTGGTGCGTTAGGCAATGGCAACGATAGTTGTTGTTCTCAATGGCAACGGCAGTTGTCGCTATCGCTGCCATTGGTGCATCAGTAAATGGCAACGACAGTTTTCGTTGCCATTATTCTCAATGTTTGTTACCATTGGTGCGTCAAGCTGTGCGTCAGCCTGACACACCAATGGCAACAACAGCGACAATTGTCGTTGCCATTGAGTACAGTGACAATGACAGTTGTCGTTGTCGTTGCCATTGTGCGTCAGGCAACTCTTCTCAATGGCAAGGATAATGGTCTATATTGATTTGGATATAATCATCATAGATCTTCATCCTTCGGCTTTATCTTCCCAAATCAATAAAACTATTTAAAAGAATATCAAGGTTAGCCAAAGATAATTTGAAAAAAGTTTGGAATTTTCCAACATTAGAACTTAGATTAGAAATAAACTCCATAATTACACTTTAGACTCAACAAAAAAATCTGCTATCTATGTAAGCTACAAAAGCCATACGGTATGAACAGTTATTTTCTCGCAATTTTTTTCAAAAATTTTATGTTAGCTCTCTACAAATATAAATGTCATAAAGAAACAACTGCTCTTTCGAAAATTCGCTGACCAAGTGTTAGATATCCAGAGGATGGTATCCTCATTTTCTCTGCTGAAATACCTCATATCTTGCTATGAAATAGTATTTCCACTCATAATGTATTGTAATGAGGCAAATACTGCTTAATCCCAATTTTCACATCGTGCAAAAGACTAAAATCCGTTGATTTTGTTTGAGTGTGGTGTTCAAGTTATCATGGCCCAATGAAGATGGCGCTGATGAAAGGAGAGAAACCATGTAGAAAACCTCCTCATCTAGAAGTACAACGGATGTTCTGTTATCCCACCTGCATTACGAAATATAACGTTAAAATATTCATGCTTTGAAGAGTAATATATCATGAACGCAATAAGGATGCATCATAGTCTCTGCCAAAATGAGAACATGTTTTCCATAAGCTTTCCTGTCTTAGAGTTTAAAGATAGCATGAAACTATGTTAATTAGAGTAACTAATTTCCACTACTTTCAGCAAAGCAGAAGATGACACGAAATCAAAAGGAATAATATATGTAGGGCATGTAGGCATATCAATAAATTCTATTGTCCAGAATTCATAATATTTAGTATCAGGACAACAAATAAAAACCCAATCAAATAATCAAGAAAAAACGAAATTCAATGTTTTGAATAACTGCCTAATAACTTTGTTTTCATTGTTCTGAATTTAAGGAGTTCCTTTGTGATCTCACATCAAAATTTGCCTACCTTCATCCTGTAATACACCAAGACAAAACTAAAGATTTTTATTTTACACTTAGCATGTTATTCGCAACTATTTATAGACCTTCAAATAACAGATCATTGTGAAGAAGTACCAAAAATAATATATTATACAATTAACCTCAGGATTACACCGTTAACATTTGCTTATCTTAAGTATCCCAGTGAGACTGTAAAATATATATTCTAGCATCCACATCTGTAAAATCATAACCAATACACCAAAGGAGTGCTATGGCATAACAAATAAAGAGTATCCAGATGATGTATGCTTAGTGTTAAAGCCAAAATTAGCTTCAACAGTATTGTGCTGACATGGACTCTCTTGTCTAAGTGGATCCTCGTCTGCTGATGGAGTAGGACCCTCGGTTGGTACAACTAGGGTCGATGATGGTTGGCACGAGAATGTAGAGCGGAGGCTCATAGAATCACGTAGTTGAATATCACGACTAGTCAACCCTTCTGTTGGGTCAATCCTCGAACGACGGTCGTCGGGGATGGCCGTTCGACCCTCCTGTTGGGTCGTGCCGCAATCTTCCTGCACCACAAAGGAGCGTAAAGGGGGTCAGATCTGGGTTCCGACCCAAATCCCCTCTAATGCTTAAGTTAGAGCAGGACTTAAGAAAGGCTTTGGGGCTGTCGAGATCGACCCATAGAGGTTTGTCTCGAGTTAGTCACCTCAAGCTATTTGGAGGAAGAAATATAAGAGTGGAAGAATAATAATTTGGAGCATCAGCTCTTTCGTACCTGTCACGCCCCGCTTCCCTAAAATGGAGGCGAGACGTGAGAAGGTCCGCTCAGACGTGGAGCTGTGAAGCTACACGCCCGATAAGCATCAAAACTGAATATATGCAGGTCCCTGTAAATGCAAACGGAACAATAATAATAATAATATGGTAAAGGAGACTGATAAAAGTTAACCAATCTCAGAATTTATCCACAATAATATTCAACATCGCAGAAAAAGCCACCAGGCTAAAAGAAAGAGTCTAGGCCCAAACATGGCCAATAAAAGCCAACACGAACAAAGTATTGGTGCTACGCACTGACAACTAAAGCAGTCTAAGAAACAACGCAAACAGTCTCTACGACTGATCTCCCGTGTCCTCAAACTCCTCGATGAATGCGGGCTCTGACTCAGCGTCAGCGAACACCACGTGCTCAGCAGCAACCTCAGGCTCAGGATCTAACATGCGTCACCCAAAAGAGTAAAGAGCACATGTCAGCAAGTCTAAAAGACTTGGGCAAGGAAACTGAAGGAAGGTAAACTAACAGCCTAGCAGTTATAGTATGATGCATAGCATGGCAAGTATAGTATGGAAGTAACAAGTAAGGTAAAGTGCAAGTAACAAGTAGCAAGTAGCAAGTATGACATGGATGACAAGTTTTACACGTATAAACACGGACAAGTACAAGTCAAGTAAATCACGTCAAGTAAACACGTCGTGCACAGAGATTACGTCTTCTGGCTAGAGTGGCGGATCGAGCCAACTCGTACACTCAGGTGATCGCTTATCCCTACCCCTCCACGTGTATCGAGCCATGGCATTACCCCCGAACGTGTAATGCTCGCTTCTGGATCACGAGCCAGGAAGTGTATTTGGCATAGGGTTGTGCCCGCTAAAAGCAGGTGCCTAGCCGGATCAAGTAGTACAAGTAATGTAGCGTGTGCTACGAATGCAACATTCAACCTGGATAGCATGGCATGTACAGATAATTCGCGTACCGTTAATTGAATTTAAACATGGCAGATAAGATGCATGGATGACAGGAAGTGTAAATAATTAAAAGTAGTCGGATCTAGCTTCGTTGTCAAGCTAGATCCTGAAATTGCGCCTAGGCGAGTATCATTTCGTCGCCTAGTCTCTTTTACGCCTACAACAAGCAAATGGCCTAAGGCATGGCCTAAAACCCTAAGTGGAAAGTTTCACTTGCCTGGCACCAAGGATGACGATCAACGAGGCATGTCACAAAATGTTAAACTACGGAGATGGGATCGCTGCCATGGCAAAACAATATCAGAACAATAACCAATCCAGTTTTATTAGGGTTTAACAAGAATCACAAAGTGGGTTAAGAGAATATTAAAGGATCGATTTACTAACTGTATCGTAGCAGAAGAACGATGCCGAGCAAGCACGGCAACGGAAGAACGATGTCGAGAACTATGGCTCAGATCTGGAAATGGCGAGAAAATCTGGAGAAATTGGGATTTGTGGGGTTTTGGGGTTGGCCGACGGCCTAAAGGAAGGTGGCCGACGCTAATGGGAGAGGGAAGCTCCAAAGGAAGACGAAATGGCTTGGGGAAATGTTGGAGGATGATTTGGGGGAGAAAATGGCTCAGAAGAAATGAATGAAGAATGAAAAGAGTCAGGGGTTTAAATAGAAACAACCCGGCGGCGGAAATGAACCCTAGGGTTTCGGGGTCAGTTAGTCGGTCCATGAAGGGCGGCTGACCGACTAGTTTGGAAACTAGTCGGTCGGTCGTTCGACTGTGACCGACTAAGATCAAGCAGCGAAAGAAGGAATAAATCTGGGAAATGAATTAGTCGGTCTGTGAAGGCCCGTCGACCGACTAGTTTGCAACATAGTCGGTCGGTGAGTGTTCATTGACCGACTAACGGTAAACAGTAACTTATGTGAAATTAATCAAAGGAACTAGTCGGTCTGAGAGCAAGTTCTGACCGACTAGTTTCACATCTAGTCGGTCGGTGGTTGTTCTTAGACCGACTAATAGTAAACAGTAACTCCTGAATAATTGATTTAATGAACTAGTCGGTTCTAGAAGAGTTCCTGACCGACTAGATTGGAATCTAGTCGGTTGGTCCTCCTTCTTGAACCAACTAAAGTGCACGAAAAGTCTCGAATCGAAGCGCGAAGCTCCAGGAAGATTCCTACAGCTTCTAAGATCAACCTATCTCTAAGATATGAGCGATATGAAGCTCGTCACGAATGACTTACTCCACTCAATGATCTAAGGAAGAAGCTAGAAAATCACAACGAAACGAACGAAAACGAAAGCTGCGGAGATGGAAAATCACACATAAAGAGAAAATCCACCAAAACATATATATACTATAGATAGTCCAAATACATGAAAAACCAGTCGTTACATCCTCCCCAACTTAAGAAAAATTCCGTCCTCGGAATTTCCCAACACTCACGTGTCAGGGAACAAAAGTGGGTAGCGCTCTCTCATCTCATCCTCTCTCTCCCAAGTAGACTCTCCTGGCGAGCCGTGTCGCCACATCACCCTCACAAGATTGACAACCTTGTGTCGGAGTGACTTCTGACGCTTGTCCAAAATCAGCACTGGTTGCTGGTCATACGTCAACTATGGGTGAACGGTGATCTCCGAGAAATCCACAGCAAGAGATGGATCGCCGATGTACCGACGAAGCTGCGACACATGGAAAACATTGTGAACTCCTTCTAAAGATGGCGGCAAGGCTAAGTGGTAGGATACCTCGCCAACCCTCTCCAGAATGTCAAACGGTCCAATGTATCGCGGGCTCAACTTCCCCCGTTTCCCAAAGCGTATCACACCACAATTCGGGGAAATCTTCAGGAACACATGGTCGCCCGGCTGAAACTCCAAAGGACGGCATTTAGCATCCGCCCAATGCTTAAAACGGTCCTGAGTAATCCTTAGCCTCTGCTGTATGTTCCTGACAACCTCCACAGCCTCTACAATCATCTCGGGTCCCAACAGTTCCCGGTCACCAATGTCGTCCCAACTTAAAGGCGAACGACATTTTCTCCCGTACAGCGCGACAAAAGGCTCCATGCCAATACTCGCCTGGAAGATGTTGGTGTAAGAGAACTATACCAGATGTAGATGGTCCTCCCACAAACCCTTGAAATCCAACATGCACGCCCTCAACATGTCCTCCAAGATCTGAATCGTCCTCTCGGACTGGCCATCTGTCTGCGGATGGTACGCTGTGCTGAAACACAGACTCGTACCCAAACTCTTCTGCAAACTCTGCCAGAACTGAGATGTGAACCTCATGTCTCTGTCCGACACGATACTCACGTGGACTCCGTGAAGTCGTATGATCTCCTGTACGATGCATGTTACATCACTATCTATCTTAGGAAAAGGAAATAGAAACGGAGAGTAAAAGAATTTACCTCCATGTATCTCCTCGCTAGCGCCTCGGTGGACTGTCCCACTTGGAATGAAATAAAGTACGCGGATTTGGTCAATCGATCTACGATCACCCAAATCGCGTCATTCAGCTTCGGACTCCGAGGCAGTCCAGTCACAAAGTCCATAGTGATGTGTTTCCACTTCCACTCCGGAATCGGAAGTGGTTGTAGCAACCCTACCGTACGCTGATGCTCCGCCTTCACCTGCTGGCAAACCAGACACTTGGCTACACTCCGAGCCACACTCCTCTTCATGCCATGCCACCAAAAGTTCAGACGAAGATCCTTGTACATCTTGGTACCACCAGGATGTACAGAATACGGCGAACTGTGTGCCTCAACCAGTAACTCCTCTCTAATATCCCCAGCTGGCACACACAACCTAGCTCCATACCTCAGCGAGCCATCCTCATGAATCAAAAAGTTAGTCCGCAGACCGGCTTCTACCGGCTCCCGAATCTTCACCAGCTTCGGATCTCCAGCCTGGCCAGCCTTGATCCGATCCACGATCATCGACTGTATCTGCATACACATCAACGGAGAAGCCTCCCCAGGAAGAACAATCACAATTCCAGACTCGTAAAAATCCTGCTGCAATCTCCACTGTAAAGTCAACATCATCACCGTTGGAAGCCTACTCAACGTATCCGAAACCACATTCACCTTACCAGGGTGATACTGCAAATCGATCTCATAATCCGCCATGAGCTCCAACCATCGACGCTGTCACATGTTGAGCTCCTTCTGAGTAAAGATATACTTCAAGCTTTTGTGATCGGTGAAGATCTCCAAATCTTAACCGCAAACACGACAGCATCCAACTCCAAGTCGTGCGTCAGGTAATTCTTCTCATGAGTCTTAAGCTGACGCGAAGCATATGCCACAATATGCCCGTGCTGATGCAACACACAACCGAGACCCTTGCCAGAAGCATCGCAAAAGATCTCAAATCCTCCACTGCGATTAGGCATAACAAGAACAGGGGCAGTCGTCAATCTCTCCCTCAAAACACCAAAGGCATTCTCACAATCACCCGACCAAACAAAAGGTACATCCTTCTGCGTCAATCTGGTCATCGGCTCAGCAATACAGGAAAAGTCCTTAATGAAGCGCCGATAGTAACCAGCAAGCCCAAGGAAACTCCGGATCTCAGATGCTGACTGCGGAACAGGCCACTCTCTGATGGCCTTGATCTTCTCGGGATCCACTGAAATACCATCTCCAGACACCATATGCCCGAGAAAAGCAACTCTGTCCAGCCAAAACTCGCACTTCGAAAACTTAGCATACAAACGATGCTTCCTCAAAAACTCCAACACTGTCCTCAAGTGCGAGGCATGCTCTTCCTCTGACTTTGAATAGATCAGAATGTCGTCAATAAAGATAACGACAAACTTGTCTAAAAAGTCGTAGAAAATCAGGTTCATCAGATTCATGAAAACTGCGTGAGCGTTGGTTACACCGAAGGGCATAACCACAAACTCGTAGTGTCCATACTTCGTCCTGAATGCTGTCTTTGGAACATCTTCCTTCTTCATCTTCAGCACCGGTGCTCCCCACGGAGACACACTAGGATTGATATAACCCTTCTGCAAAAGCTCATCCAGCTGCTTCCGCAATTCCTCCAACTCAGCGGGTGCCATACGATAGGGCGCTTTCGAAATCAGCTGCGCTCCCGGAATAAGATCAATCAAAAATTCGAGAGTTCGATCGGGTGGCAATCTAGACATCTCCTCGGGGAAGACGTCATCGAAGTCCCGCACTACCGCTGGCCTCTCCAGCTCCATCTGCATAGCCACAAACTCCACTGGTCTGGCCCGAAATCTGACAGGGCCAAGTGAACTGCTATCCCGGCTGAACTCAAATATTGGATGTCCGGGAATCTCGAACACCGCCTTCTTCCTCCGACAGTCGATCGTAGCATAGAAGCTCGCAAGCCAATCCATCCCAAGGACCGCATCATAGTTGATGACGTCGTGGACAATGAAATCAGCGTAAAGCTCATGTCCACAGACCACCAACAAGCAAGAATTACAACCACGATGCACCGAGACCACGCCATTCCCTGTAACGATATTCCAACTCTTGGAAAGAGGGGACGTCGTCAAGGAATGCTTCTCTACGAAGCGCCGCGCCAAAATGCACATCGATGCACCTAAGTCAAAGAGGACTCGTGCAGGAAATGTGCACACCAGAATCACACCTACAAACAGTCTAACAATCAAGCCCTATTCTAGCCAACAATCATGTACAAGAAAACAACATAATCTAACAAACAAAACTAAATAAGAAAGGAACGGCTAGATTGAGGATTACTTGCGATAACCTCATCCACAACCATGCTCTCCACCTCAGACATCAGAAAAGCCTGCCGCCTCGGCTGAAAAGCCTGCTGGAAGGCCTGCCTCTGTGGGACGAGAGCTGCTCCACGTCCAGTAGGAACAGGCGCTCTCTGCTGCAACGGCTGTGCTGAAACAGGTGCTCTCCAAGGCTGCTTTGACTTCAGGCAGTCCTTCATGGTATGGGTAGGATCTCCACAGACAATACACTGGCCCAGGAATCTCCTACACTGCTCCTTAATATGCCCGGTCTTGCCGCAGAAATGGCAAGTCTTCTGAATAGGCCCTCCTGGCCTCTTGAACTGCACCGGCTGATTAGGCTTGAAACCAGGCCTAACCACCGCTCTGGCCTGCTCCATAGGCCTCTTCCCAGCCCGAGCAACATGTCCTCTCCTCTGGTTCACAATCAGCTCCTGCCTCCGCGTCGCTATCAGAACCTTCTGATATGACTCCAGATCAGAGGAAGACACAAAACTCTGAAGCTCCAAGCAAGGCCCTGCAGGAACCTCTGAGCCCTCTCATCAGCATCCTGCACCATCTTCGGTGCGAACCGACTCAGCCTGGTGAACTCCTGGTGGTACTGATCCATCGACAAGCTCCCCTGCTTCAAATCAATGAAGCGCTGCAACATCTCTCTCCGGGCAGCCTTCAGAAAATATTCCTCATCGAATATGGACTTGAAGGTAGCCCAAGATATCGGCTCCTCCAACAGCTCCTCCTCAGCATCCCACCAATCCCGGGCATTGTCCCTCAGCTGCCTCTTCGCCAAGTCAACCCAGCCAATCTCGTTGACCTTGGACATCTTCAAATTTTCCTCAATATTCCTGACCCACTCGTCAGCAGCTAGAGGACCTTCAGTACCATCAAAATATGCAGTACCCAGCTCTCGAAACTGCTTCGCTCCTGGCTCGGAACGAGGGGCCTCCGAAACTGCCCGAGCAGCTCGAACAACTGGAGCATTCTGGACTTGCAGGAGCACGCCCTGCTGCACTTGCATCATCTGAAGCATCATCCGCATCATCTCCCCATTGGTGGGCTCCTGATCAGGCTCCTCGTCATGAGGGGGCACACCACCACCTCCGCGGGTATTCCGTCTCCCAGCTATCTAATGACACAGAAAACGAAACAATTAGACTCATAGCTTATGACTCAGATGTCGAAAAAATTATTTGCGGACAATCAATATTATTATCGTTATTCCGTTAGTTTGCAGTTACACATCGGACCTGCATGGGCCACCAACAAAACCTGTCACGCCCCGCTTCACTAAAATGGAGGCGAGACGTGAGAAGGTCCGCTCAGACGTGGAGCTATGAAGCTACACGCCTGATAAGCGTCAAAACTGAATATATGCAGGTACCTGTAAATGCAAACGAAACAAAAATAATAATAATATGGTAAAGGAGACTGATAAAAGTTAACCAATCTCAGAATTTGTCCACAATAATATTCAACATCGTAGAAAAAGACACCAGGCTAAAAGAAAGAGTCTAAGCCCAAACATGGCCAACAAAAGCCAACACGAACAAAGTATTGGTGCTACGCACCGACAACTAAAGCAGTCTAAGCAACAACGTAAACAGTCTCTACGATTGATCTTTCGTGTCCTCAAACTCCTCGATGAACGTGGGCTCTGACTCAGTGTCAGCGAACACCACGTCCTCAGCAGCAACCTCAGGCTCAGGATCTAACATGCGTCACCCAAAAGAGTAAAGGGCACATGTCAGCAAGTCTAAAAGACTTGGGCAAGAAAACTGAAGGAAGGTAAACTAACAACCTAGCAGTTATAGTATGATGCATAGCATGGCAAGTATAGTATGGAAGTAACAAGTAAGGTAAAGTGCAAGTAACAAGTAGCAAGTAGCAAGTATGACATGGATGACAAGTTTTACACGTATAAACACGGACAAGTACAAGTCAAGTAAATCACGTCAAGTAAACACGTCGTGCACAGAGATTACGTCTTCTGGCTAGAGTGGCAGATCGAGCCAACTCATACACTCAGGTGATCGCTTATCCCTACCCCTCCACGTGTATCGAGCCATGGCATTACCCCCGAACGTGTAATGCTCGCTTCTGGATCACGAGCCAGGAAGTGTATTTGGCATAGGGTTGTGCCCGCTAAAAGCAGGTGCCTAGCCGGATCAAGTAGTACAAGTAATGTAGCGTGTGCTACGAATGCAACATTCAACCTGGATAGCATGGCATGTACAGATAATTCGCGTACCGTTAATTGAATTTAAACATGGCAGATAAGATGCATGGATGACAGGAAGTGTAAATAATTAAAAGTAGTCGGATCTAGCTTCGTTGTCAAGCTAGATCCTGAAATTGCGCCTAGGCGAGTATCATTTCATCGCCTAGTCTCTTTTACGCATACAACAAGCAAATGGTCTAAGGCATGGCCTAAAACCCTAAGTGGCAAGTTTCACTTGCCTGGCACCAAGGATGACGATCAACGAGGCACGTCACAAAATGTTAAACTACGGAGATGAGATCGCTACCATGGCAAAACAATATCAGAACAATAACCAATCCAGTTTTATTAGGGTTTAACAAGAATCACAAAGTGGGTTAAGAGAATATTAAAGGATCGATTTACTAACAGTATCGTAGCGGAAGAACGATGCCGAGCAAGCATGGCAACGGAAGAACGATGTCGAGAACTATGGCTCAGATCTGGAAATGGCAAGAAAATCTGGAGAAATTGGGATTTGTGGGGTTTTGGGGTTGGCCGACGGTCTAAAGGAAGGTGGCCGACGCTAATGGCGAGAGGGAAGCTCCAAAGGAAGAAGGAATGGCTTGGGGAAATGTTGGAGGATGATTTGGGGGAGAAAATGGCTCAGAAGAAATGAATGAAGAATGAAAAGAGTCGGGGGTTTAATTAGAAACAACCCGGCGGCGGAAATGAACCCTAGGGTTTCGAGGTCAGTTAGTCGGTCCATGAAGGGCAGCTGACCGACTAGTTTGGAAACTAATCGGTCTGTCGTTCGACTGTGACCGACTAAGATCAAGCAGCGAAAGTAGGAATAAATCTGGGAAATGAATTAGTCGGTCTGTGAAGGCCCGTCGACCGAATAGTTTGCAACCTAGTCGGTCGGTGAGTGTTCATTGACCGACTAACGATAAACAGTAACTTAGGTGAAATTAATCAAAGGAACTAGTCGGTCTGAGAGCAAGTTCTGACCGACTAGTTTCACATCTAGTCGGTCAGTGGTTGTTCTTAGACCGACTAATAGTAAACAGTAACTCCTGAATAATTGATTTAATGAACTAGTCGGTTCTAGAAGAGTTCCTGACCGACTAGATTGGAATCTAGTCGGTTGGTCCTCCTTCTTGAACCAACTAAAGTGCACGAAAAGTCTCGAATCGAAGCGCGAAGCTCCAGGAAGATTCCTACGGCTTCTAAGATCAACCTATCACTAAGATATGAGCGATATGAAGCTCGTCACGAATGACTTACTCCAAACTCAACGATCTAAGGAAGAAGCTAGAAAATCACAATGAAACGAACGAAAACGAAAGCTACGGAGATGGAAAATCACACATAAAGAGAAAATCCACCAAAACATATATATAATATAGATAGTCCAAATACATGAAAAACCAGTCGTTACAGTACCTTGGGAGTCTCCCTTATTCTGATTATCTGCTCTGTATTTATAGACCTCAGTGTCTCTTTAGTGCCTTTGGGGGACTAACGGCACCAATTATGGTGTTAGGATCTTCCTCATCAATAGGAGTAACTATAGCCCACACCTCCCGCCATTTATGAGCCATTATTAACAACCTCCTTGTGTAACAGAAGCTCAACGGGCAAATGAAACGTGGGCTTTGACTGGATTAATACCTTGTTGGATACAACTCGTGTTGGATTCAACTATCGCTAACTTCATGTTTGATGATAACAAATGTGTGTGAACGTTCTAATGTGTGTGCTAAGTGTTTTCAGGAGTGGCACACTTGTAAATCTTCGAAGTGATGACCAAGTCAATTGATAGAGGAATTGCTATTCATATAGCAAATTGGAAGATGGAGAAACTGCTATTCATATAGCAACTTGGACTTGGTCAAAGAGATGGTGATTATAGCTATAAGGATTGGACCAAGTCAACCTGGAGAGGATTTTATTCAAATCAATTTAAGATTGATTCTTATCCCCATTGCCATTCAAATCCTATTCCTATATGGAGAGATATTGAGTATCTCTTTCAAATCTCCTTTGAATGATTCAAATCAATTAGAGTTCCAATTCAAATCTCAAATCCAAATAAAAATTCAATTGTGATTGAATCAAATCCCTATTCCTAGGGGATTCTCCTTGAGCCATAAATCTCCATCTACTCCTATTTAAACCCCATCCCCAAAGGAAGACTCCGGGCATCCAAAAATCATAAAAAGAAACCCTAGCCTACATTCCCAAGTCGCAAGCTACCTCTTCAAAAGCCCAAAACGTCATGGCAAACAACTTGAAGAAAAAAAATCCACGCAACATATCAGAGTGCTGCAAGTTTTCAAGGAAGAGGAGGCTACTTCATTGAAAGGAGAGATCAAGCAAAATCAAGATGAGGTTTTTTTAATTAAAAATTAAACATATCACTTGTTTCTCTTCGTTTGTGTGTGCAGGTTAGTAAAGAGAGAGTAAATCAAGTCAAAGAAATCAACGTGCTGGCAAAAAAATCTCAATAAGGAACATGTCAATATTGTAATTATAATATCAATAGGTCTGCCAAAGTTTTTGAGGCAGTGGAGGAATCCAAAAGAATTAGTGGAAGGGCATTTTCGTAAATTAACCATATGAAAGATTAGGTCAGCCAAGGAAAACATATATATAATGGTATTTGTTGGGCTTTGATATCGAGGGTGCCTGCAAAAGATAAAGGGGGCTGCCGTAATCTTTCTGTTAGCATTGAAAAAAGAGGAGCGGTGGAACAAAAAAAGGAGGAAGGAGGTTGGAGAAATTTCATCAACATTGCCGCAAGTTGGTAATCTCCAAGCAGACACGCATCCAAACAATTATCGGCCGAAGGATAGAGCTGCTGCCGACGAGCAGCTACTTGCAGCCGATCATCTTCATGCCCCCCGTATTTTAGATCGCCATCTCTCCTTCAAGAAGAGCACACTGACGTCGTAAAGATTGTCGCTGCCGTGGAGAGCCGTCGAGAACGAATGTTGCAGCGACGGGATCCAATCCGCTATACCTGAACAAGCTACTGCGAACTTCCTCCACGCTGCCTTCGTGAAGAGCTCTGCCGTTCATCTTATCCGCAGCCATGCCCTGCTGTTCTTCTTCATGCTGCCGTAGGGTTGAAGAAATCCTCGTAAGCTCTTTCTTGTGACATGAACAAGAATCATGCACAAATGCTAAATAATTAGAGAGGTTAGTTTTTATTAATATATTAAAAGAAGCCTCACTTTCTATTATTGTGTGCAGGTGAACGTGACTAAATAATTTCTAGTGCTATTTGGGTTGCTAGCACATTGTAGAGCCATTACTCTTCACTAGGGGTGGGCAAAAAACCCGGTTCCGATTCCGAACCCGGTTCCGTACCCGATTCCGAACATTCGGTCAAAACAAAACCGGAACCGGATTCGGGTAGAAATATCCAAACCGATTTGATTCGGAATCGGTATTCGGATCACACCCGTGAAACAAATGACCGATCCGAATCCGATTATTTTGTTCGTACGGTGTTGCCCAAATAGCATATTTAAGACAATGTGCATGTCATAGTCCCACCGATGCGAGACTAAACACCAACGATGCAATCAACTTTGGCTCACACGCACTCGCTGCCATTCCTCCTCTTCACTGCAGGTGTGCTCAAATTAATTAATTTCATTCAGAATTCAACTTTTACGAAACTAAAACTTGGTCGATACGTGGCTTTTCAATATATAACAACGATCTGGAGGCTGATCACGCTTTCGTCCCCCTTCCAAATAGCTTCGAGGATCACTTTGATGGTCTCTCCGACCTCTCGCCATTTTTCACCGTTGCTCATCATGACTACCTTCCTCTCAACGACATTGATGCATCGTTCGAGGACGTCGCTTATGTCATTGACGATGTGGTGCCTCTCAATGCCATCGATGCGGAGCAAGGGAATGTATGGAGCATAGATAGGAGGATCGCTAATAAGAGTAGGAGGTCGAGGTTGCATGAGATTGGGTTGGAGGAGATGAATGGCTACTTCTACATGCCTATTACGAGGGCGGCGAAGGAGATGAACGTCGGGGTGACGTTGCTGAAGAAGAGATGCCGGGAGCTGGGGATCCCTCGGTGGCCTCGCCGGAAGATGAAGAGCTTGAACAGCCTCATCCACAATGTTCAGGTTCGTTACATCGTCCATACACATTGCTTGATGTTGAAATTTGTATGCAACTTGTTAGGGTTTTATTTTTTGTTTGTTTAATGTCAGGAGCTTGGAAGGGGTTTTATTTTTTGTTTGTCCATACACATTGCTACGTGCGAACTGTTTAGTCCCACATCGGACAAAATTTGGTGATTTATGTTCTATAAGTTAGAGGCTGTGTCAAAAAGCCGCACAATTGGTCTTTTACCCGGTTGAGCAAGTGGCTCTTTCGGGGACGAATTTCATTCGGATCGGGTTTCGGATCGTTTATTGTGTTTCCGATTGTAAAATCGGAACTTTTCGGTACGGATCCGATTAATCGGAATCGGGCTTCGGATTTTGTTTTCCTAACCGAATTAATTCGGATTCGGATCCGGATCCGCTCAAAAAAAATCGGGTATACCCGATGCTCACCCCTACTCTTCACATAGATTGAGTCGCCACCAAACAGTGCCAAGTACTTGATGCTGGCAGAACCACTGACCTCATTTTGGAGCTGTTGGGACATTGACTCCCATGTGCCATCAAGCTGAGTTTGCTTCAACACCATAGTGCCATCAAGAGTGCAAAGCCGCAAGCATTGACAAAGGGGTCGAGAGCATCAACCAAGGGGAAATCGACGCAACTTGACTTGCAGACGTGACAAGACATCTACATCTTGCCAGAATTGAGTTGGCCTATGTCGATTGACAGAGACGACTACGCCTACACACTGAGATTCTCTAAACTCTTTTACTATTATTTGTGTGTAGTAGTAACGATCTTTGTAGGTGAAACTTTACCGCTTTTGTATTCTTTTGAGGTCTTGTCTGATGGGTGCTAGACAAGAGGGACTTGACTAGTTGGGACTAGTCAAGTGAGAGTATATACTAGGAATATTAGTTTTGTTGAGCACTTTGGTGAGTGCAGGTACTGAGAGCCAGGCGAGTGTAGAGTGGGTGCTCTAGCTACAGATTATACTAGGTAACATTTCTAATATAATATTTACTTTCGGGGCTGGACGTAGGTCGTGGGTGCGACCGAACCAGGGTAAATCTGCCGTGCATCTGTGATTACTTATTGTTTACCCTGCATGTGATTATAACTGTGTGTGATTTCTCGTAGGTTGCACGAGAATTTTTATGAGCCTATTCACCCCAGGCTTAGATCCAGATCCAACATACCTGACCTCTTTCGTGGGCCCCAGAGGCTTAGTGGGCTTAGATGATATTTTGGTAGTCTTCTTGGCAATAACATGATCATCTCCTCGAGTGTCGGCACAAGGATTTAAAAATGGCCCCGTCACTTGAGCTCAGACGATTCACATGTCGGGGTCAAGTGACGTGATCTCTTATTAATGGCACACGGTAGTCGAGGTAGGAGTATTTGAGTTTAAGCACCAAAACTTCCACCATCGTGTCGATCCGAAATCCAAGATACAGGGATGTTTGGATCATGGACACGTGTTCTTGTATGAGGAGATTGGCTTAGATCGTCATTAGGTATACCTTTACCTTGTTAAGGCGGTTTTGGAAAGAGGAAAGAACTTCATCGTCCCAAGTGTTGGGAGATGTATGCTCTCAGTTCATTTGTATTTGATGCAAATGATTTTTTATAATAGGTGTGTGAATTTTGCATATGATGCAAAGGAAATTAAATGTATCGTAAATTGTTTACGTGCATATTTAATATAATAAACATGTGGAATTGGCTACATGGATGACGGGAACGTCCCGGTCTAAACGCAGGTTCGAACCACGTCGAAAACGGACTCCAATCGTGCAAATTAGAGCCAAAACAGCGCCAAAGGGGAACTTAATTGAGGTTCAGCACAGTCCCAAGAGGGATGGGCGCACCAGCCCAACTGGGCTGGGCACCCAGGCTTGTTTTAGGCATGTGTGCCCAGCCCAGGGGCAGGCCCACCCGCCCAAAGCTGGGTGGGTTGGGCCCGTGTGCAAGGGCGGGCTCCTGACCCACCTGTGCCCCCTGGGCGGGTCAAGCCTGCCAGCGGGCACCCAGCCCACAGCATGCTCCAGCGAAGCCTGTGTGCTCCACAGTGGGGCCCACAGATGCTGAAACCCTAGAGGTTAAATGGAGGCTGCAGTTTTTTGTGAAACACTGGTTTTGGGCTATGTTTGGACACTCATTTGAAGGGTCAAACGAACTCGGATTGAGTCCATGTTTCTTCCTACGTGTTCACCATTCAACCATCTTCGATTTGATAGGTTGTATCACTTGCAAAGCTCAACGGTTAGGGAGGAAAAACTTGGTAAAGTTTGGCCTTTGTGAAAGGCAAACTTTAATTAATTTTTCCTCCAAATCTTTTAGTCCCACATCAGATATGGAGTGAAGTGGAGGGGTCAGCCACCTATATAAATAGGGGCATACTCCCCTCCTTGAAAATCGTTCCAAGCTCTAGATCTGAGTAGCTCCATTAAACGTGAGCAAGCCCGGATCCGAGCTTAAATTAAATATTCTCTTTCTCCCTAAATTTCTTCCTTGCTCCTGTTCGGGCTCTAGCAAAGCTACGAAGGAGCTCGAATCGGATCCGAAGTCTTGATGAAGGATCCACTCAAGGTGAAATCTTCTTCGGCGCGTGGTTGGCTCGACGACAAGGGTGTTGCTCGCCTCGGGACACGGTTCGGTTCGGGAAGCGGCTCGGGACGCGGTTCGGCTTGGGAGAAGCGGCGCGGGACCAAAGAAATGTTGCTGAAAATGACGCTTCGTTTTTTGCGGAAACGAAGTGCAAGTTATGTAGTTTAAATTAAACATATGTTTATAAATTGAAAATCTTAAATAGATCTATCCTTAGGGGTTGGTCGGACCCAACCCCGGGATAGTAGAGATCTTGGCTAGGGTTGTTAATCTTTAGGGCTTTGATTTAAAACTGTTATAAGTCTGATTTTTCGCTGCTGTTTTGTTTTCGGCGTTCGTCCGACTTAGGCCGGACGTCGAATTTATAGCCCTAAGGACCCTGTAAAACCCTTCATTGGTATCAAAGCCAGTCTACCTGATCTATGATTTGCATTTATAAAAGGGTAAATGACATTAAAATACCCCAACGTTTGGGGCTTTGTCAAGTATATACCATATCGTTCACTTTGGTAAATTTTGATACCAAAAACTCATTTTTGCTAACGGGGGACTTATTTTGTAACGTTGGACCGTTAAGCACCTGAACTAAATAAAAGGGTAACTGATTTGATGTCGATGCTTAACCGTGCAACGAAGGAATCCGCGGCAAATGCTAGGGGGAAAATTGGGGGAAAGATCAGGAATCCATGAAATTGAAGAGAAATCGCGGGCTTGAAGGTCATCAGAAGCAAGAGGGCCGGAAGAGGGGCTGCTGGTGGGCGTGGCTAGAAGAAGCTTGAAGAGAGGTGAAGAAGATTGAGATAAAGCTCACGATGGTGAGTAATTTTTCTTTTTTCCGGAAATATGTGTAAATTTAAAACGGGAAATGATTTATCTGTATGGATTATGTTAAAATTTCAGATGCTTGGAAGATTATGCTGTTGATTGGTCGGAGCTAGATGAAATAGAGTAAATTGGAAATTTGTAGGTTAGCTAAATTGGAAATTTTTAGATGCATGGTAAGTATGTTAATTAAAGCACAGATGATGTAAGTAGTTAGCTAAGTAGTAGAATTTGCCAAGACTTAAAGGAATTAGCTAGGTAAGGTAAGTTGTTAAAAGTTGGGTTAGTAGTGAGCTAAGTAGTAATATTTTTCAATAATTAGATAAGTTAATTATGCTAATTATGGAATATGTAACATGCAACATGGTATATGTGACACAATGGGTACCATGCTAATTGGCAACATTCAACAGAAGCAATTATATATGGGCACAATAATTTCCTATATGTGCAAAATAATTTCTTATGCTAAATTATGCATATTATACACCTTGGTAAATGTTTTTTTGCAGAGCCACAAAGTTAATTTGAAGATACATCATGGGGGAATGCTGAGACTTGGTTATCAAGGGGGTTATGAAGGTGGGCAGGAGGTAGTTTACCCAGACTGTATTGTTGGATTGTTATCATTGGACAATATAAAAATGTTGATAAAGGAGTTGGGACATAAAAGAAGGTGCTTCATATACTACAAGCCTTGGAGAAAGGATTTTAGTTGGTGCATGAGAATAGATGATGATGAGAAGGCATCAACAATATTGAACTTGCAGGAGAGTAGAACTGTTGACTTGTATGTTGCACATGAACTTGAAGGGCAGCAAATAGAAGATAGTTACACTGCAAAATATGGCATTGTTGACTTGAGTGAGTCAGAAGGGGAGGACACAGATGGTGGGAATAAGGCTGGAAGGGAAAGGAGAAGGGAAGCAAAGATATATTTTGAACATGATAATGTATGTCCATCTTCATTACCAACTGAGGAGGGAAGCACAGATGAAACAGTTAAGGGAAAGGAGACTGAAACTTGGCCAAGTATGATGCAAACTGCAGACACATATGATGCTGAAATGTGTGAGGAAATTGAAGTTAACCCTTGCTGTCCATACTCACTGCAAACTGATTTTGATGAGGCACTGGCTGAGGCAACATGACATATAGAACAAGAGCAGTTGGATGAGGGACTGGCTGAGGCAACAGTGCAAACATGACATAATGAAGAAGAGCAGGTAGATGAGGGACTGGCTGAGGCAACAGTACAAACAGTAACAGAGTAGTTAGAGGAGGAACTGCAAGATGCAACATTACATAAAGAACAAGAGCTGTTAGCTGAAGCATTAGATGAGCAAACAGAAGAGGCAGTAACAGAGCAGGTAGATGAGGAGTTGGAAGAGGGAACATTACATAAAAGAACAAGAGCAATTAGCTGAAGCATTAGATGAGCCAACAGAAGAGGAAGCACAATGTTGCCGGAAGAGTTCACTGCTGGAGCCACCACAAGAAGATAATGATGAGCCAAGGGCCACTGCAACAGAGGGGACATCAACAATGGATGGAATACATGGAGAACACAACAATGAGTCAGGGACTGAATCTAAATATGATCCTACAGATGAGGATGATGCAGATGATGAATATAATGATGAGTCAAGGGCCAATGCAACAGAGGGGACATCACCAAATGATGGAATACATGGAGAACACAACAATGAGTCAGAGACTGATTCTGAATATGAACCTACAGATGAGGATGATGCAGATGATGAAGGTGGAAGAAGTGAAGATGAGGTAGGATTGGTGGATGAAATAATGTCTGAAGAGGATGCTGAATTAACTATGCATCCCAGACAAAGGAAAACTGATGGAATGCATGTATATGGAGGCCCTGAATGTGAACCACAAAATGAATGGGCAATCTTCATTACAGACACTTCCACCACAACAAGGCCAGATGCATAGAGGAGGTAGGAAGAAGTCAAAATCAATTGGGAGTGAAGAAATTGGAGAATGCAGTGCAGCCTCCAGAAGCTGATGTGTTATTCTGAACATGTGTGGCACATTGGAGTTTTTAGT